>VMBQ01009088.1:0-33608 GCA_007657795.1 Dreissena rostriformis
TCAACCTCACTGTTTTTATAGATCCCCCAAACTTCACAACCGTATGTAATTATAGGAACAACTAGACCGTCGAAAAGTAAAAGTTTTGTTTTTACATCGAGTTTTACTCTACTAAATATAGACAGAAGGTGATTATATGCATTGAAGGCTTGCTCATTCAGGGTTTTGACAGCGTCATTGAGTGACCCATTATAATTGAGTTTGATACCAAGATAAGTAAATTTGTCAACAATTTCAATTATTTCATTTTTCAATGACCATAGGTAATTATGTTTAGTTTTCTTTTTTTGGAACATACATACTTAAGTCTTTTTAACATTTATGTTTAGACCCCATTTTCGACAGTAAGTGTCTATACAATTCAACTCGGCTTGTAAGCTATAAGGATCTGTTGTAAATAACGCTATACCATCAGCAAATAATAACATATGCAAAGATAGTGTATCGATATCCTAACAAGTAAGATTCTCAAAATCTAAACTATCAGTTATATCATTTATTAAAAGAATAAATAGGAGAGGAGAAAGAGGCTCCCCTTGTTTGACCTCTAATGAAATATCGAAGAATTTCGAGAAGGAATTGTTATCTGTATCTTTAACACAGGATTTGACATTTTGATAGATCGATTTAATCACAGTTAACACCTTACAACTTAAACAAGATTTAACTAATTTTACCCACAGTGCGTCATGGATGACAATGTCGAATGCTTTTTCATAATCTATACATGCGCAATAGAGTTGCATATTTTTTGCTAAGACGTTTTGGATTATAGAGTGAAGTGTGAAAATGCAGTCAACCGTTTTGCGATTATCTCTGAATCCAAATTGAGCATCATTATATATGTTTTCACTTTCACAACACTTATAAATGCGATAACGAAGGATTAATGAATATATTTTAGACATTATATTGACCAAAGTGATGCCTCTATAGTTAGAGGGATTATTCTTTTCACCATTTTTGAAATATTGGAACAATGGCGCCTTTTGTCCATGACTCTGGATAAATTCCCGTGTTAAAAATATAATTGAAAATATGAACAAGATAGGGTGCAATAAAATCCTTGCAGTCAATGAAAAAATCGGCAACTTTTCCTGTAAGATCACTGCTTGTATGTCTTCTCATAGAAGAAATTACTTTAATTACTTCATCAACAGACTATTAATAATAACAGTAGTTAATCATAAATAATAATAATAATAATTATTATTATAACAATAATAATAATAATAATAACAATAATAATAATACTAATAATTATAATAATAATAATAATAATAATAAAAATAATAATAATAATAATAAAAATAATGATAATAATGATAATAATGATAATAATAGTAATAATAATAATAATAATAATAATATAAATAATAATAATAATAATAATAATAATAATAATTATACAAAGATATATTATACGGTAAAGGATATTAATGATAATAGTAAAAATAATGTGTGTTCCCTTATTTTAAGGGGGAGCATATTTAGCTACATACCACAGGTTGCAGACTCGCAATCGCGTTTTTAGTGTTTCTTCCCAAAGCCGACAGAGCCTTACGCACATCGCTCAACTCATTATTGGTTTTGGCTTGTGCCCGTCGTGCCAATGTTCTTTTTAAATAACCACACACTATATATGTATATATATATATACTTGTATTTTATATGTATGTAAAACGAATATTATTGCTTCTCTAAAAGGATGGCATTGTGAGGACATATCTATCCATGAAAGGACGTTTTAAGAAAGCTATACTTTTGAAAGTAAAGGTGAATCAAGGCGTTTTAATATGTATTTACGTTATTCGTATGTTTCATTTCACTTAGAATAGCGATATTTTTTGCAACCGGTCAGACACTCGACACAATAATATAGCGTGATATATGATGAAATCGCAATCGTCCAAATAACCATTGTTCAGCTAACTTTGTATTCATTCAAAAAAAAGTCCCACGTTTAAGCAAATCAAAGTACGAATGTTTGAACATATATATATNAAATCATTGCGAAACAAAATCGTTTTAATTTATATTACCTCCCTTGTTGCAGCCACAGGTGCGCTTCTTCGTTGCGTTTTTCTAATTGTTCACACATTTCTTTCCAACTCTTAACATGCCTTTGACATTTGGTTGCAGCAGCAGGTGTACACACACATTCCTTTGACAATATTATACAATATTTAAACAAGGGTACACCTCAGACATTGATGTTCCACACTGACTGTCAACATTATTTATAACAGTTTAGCAAATGCTAAAAAGATACAAAAAGCATATTATATTTCTCATTTTTCTCATGTTTGTGTGTCTGTCTCTCTTTGAAAATGTGCTTTGATAGGCAAGTTGTACACAGCAGGTCATTTGCCTGTGTCGTTTTTGCTTGTGAATCACATTTGGACATAAACCAATAAATTTCAATTTTGAAAGTGTCATTTAATTATAATCTTAACTAAAAGAAATACAATATATAACAACACAGTTTAACGTATATGTTATGACTCCAATGTTATAGGCATTAACATGGGCGTCCGAAGGCATTATCCTAGTGGTGGTCAAGGGGGTAGACCAATTTGAGAATAAGGCCAGATAATGCTGCATCATACAGTATATCTGGAAGGTTACTAGTCACGATTTGGAATTGATAAATTGACTGTATAAGCGTGGATTATACAAACTCTCTCTCCTTTGATCATATTGACTTTTCTCATATAGAATTCCCATCAGTCATCCCTCGTCATCTGTAGACATTCATTATGTTTACCCACATGAACTAATATGATAGGTAAGTCGTGATAGGAATTGGAAGGCCCCGTTATAGGACGGGACATGGAGTTCCATGAAATTACTTACGTCATCATGCAGTTTCTAGAAAACATTACGAATGTTTTAATTTTGGTACATGACGAATTGAATGAGTCATCATGAGGAGGATATATTCGGTCCGGCATTAAAACAGCCGAAGATATTGGTGTTACAATGACGATATCAAATTGTCTAACAAAAACCATGCATGTATAAACATATGTAGTACGAAAATTAAAATATGCACCTTTCAACATAAAACTTTTGATGATATAGGATGGAAGAGTATTCAATAAATATTAACAATGCGTATAATCTAATGTTCTTCTATTTATTCAAAATATAAAAACAGTTGGATTAGAGTCGGCCAGGAAAATACGATCGCGGACTCATAAGGTTTGAACGCTGAGTCCAGAGACGAATTGAACATTCTCTGGATTTACAAATAATGTGCGTACACGGATGACCTTATCCAAGGTATGGTTTTATCTGTACCCATACAGTGTTCCCAAATTGGCTAAATTCGACTGTTGAAGACCTTAAGTCTTGTGAATTTAAGAAGTACCGTTTTAAAGTGCAATGATTCCAGTTGATTCTTAGATACAATTAGTATATTGCATTAATACGTATAGCATTTACTGATATTTATCTGTAGTACTATTAATGGTTGTACTATGCTGAATGGTTACAAGACAACCAGTTTAACATAATTGAAAGTAAACAAGTATTTATATATAAATTATTCTCTTCAATATTACATATCTTAAAATTAAAAACCGTTCCTTAATCTTATCAACAAATAATTCTTACCGGTAGTTTGGTTTTAAACATGTTAAATTCGTTGGTACTACCGTCTTTATCATCTACATCAAAACCTGAAGCGTAAACGGAAAATACTTGATACACACTAGTAATTGAATATAAAACGTTTAGTTTAATACGTTTAACAAAATTACACAATGGTCATGTGTCTAAGTAAAATAATTAACCACCACACAAAGACTATTTTTATCCTTACCCTTTTCAAGTGTGTTTTTGGCTGACACAAAAAATACATTTTGTGTGTTAGACATTTCTTTACCAACGCTTTCAAATAACTCTTGGCTTTTATTTCGGTGCTGTTCTTTAAACAACTCTTTATTTTCATTACATACATGGTGTTGACTTCTATGAAAACGTTTATGACCAACAATGAACAAGTGATAACAGTGAAACATAAGGAATAATTTCTGATACTGTGAATTAACAATTTCAAAACAACAGATATTACCATAAAGACAAAGAAAAACTTATATTGAAATAGTTTTGTATAACAAATATACTTATTCATTGTTGTTCAAGCGTAATAACTGTTCGACAAGAAACTTATTCAAGATTTAAAAAAATGATTGGATGATAATGATCGTACCGTCAGAGACATGCTTGCTTCGCCATTGACCACTAAAATAAAAAGATCAGAGTCGGCGCAGTATTGTGTGATGCCTGTATCCAATTCAACATCGACATCAATTCCAGGACTGTCAAAATATATTGTTTTATTACAAATAATACTATACCTTAAAAATATAATTTGATATTAAATGTCTAAGATTAAAGTATACGCGTCTTATGCACCAAACACGTATTATGATTTGGCAATACACTTTGTATTTATGTTTATGAATATAGTGTTTAACACCCATCCTGAATATGGCGACGCGGTGGATTGTGTACCCTAGAGCGTACGTTTGTCCTTGGTAAGACGAGATTAAGGACCGGCAAATACTCGCGAAACAATATTCCTCGTGCCGAACGTAACGACGTTTGTATTAATCAAAGCGGCATAGACAGACAGACATTCAGACAGACAGAGGTATTTGCATTTTACCACAAACATGTATTTGTAATTAGATCATCTAATACTTTGTTAAATCCCATAGCTTTTTAACATCAAGGCGTAATTCTTAACCGTTAAAAAATACATTTTAAAATAAATTGAAATTCTATCATAAGTAGCACACTAATCAAACATTTATATTTACTCTTAGTGATGTTGTTCTTAAATTACAACTTTCCATCTGGTTTGCTTTTGATAAACATCACTGTAAAAATGAGTTCAATTACATTGTTTCTAATTTATTTCCGGTAGAAATTATATTTTATATATGATGCTTATCAAACAATAATTGTTTATCATTACTGTCTAGAAATTAGTTAACTGTTTGCGTAAGTGTTGTTTTTGCGCTGTACGTCTTGTACTTCTTTGCTTTATGTTGACACTTGAATTCAATCTGTATGTATGAAAGTTAATGTACATGTGTACATTAGTTTTAATACAATGTATGTTCTGTTAAGTTCAAAACTGGAATGAAATGGATTAAATGAGAATTAAGTAGCAGTAGCAGTAGCAGTAGCAGAAGCAGTAGCAGAAGCAGTAGCAGAAACAGTAGAAGTAGCAGTAGCAGTAGCAGAAGCAGTAGCATAAGCAGTAGCAGTAGCAGTAGCAGTAGCAGCAGCAGTAGCAGCAGCAGTAGTAGCAGAGTAGTAGCAGCAGTAGCAGCAGTAGCAGTAGCAGCAGCAGTAGCAGCAGCAGTAGCAACAGCAGTAGCAGCAGAAGAAGCAGAAGCAGCAGTAGTAGCAGTAGTAGCAGTAGCAGCAGTAGCAACAGCAGAAGCAGCAGCAGAAGCAGCAGCAGCAGCAGTAGCAGAAGAAGTAGCAGTAGTAGAAGTAGCAGCAGTAGCAGCAGCAGTAGCAGCAGCAGCAGCATTAGCAGCAGTAGTAGCAGTAGTAGCAGTAGTAGCAGTGGTAGCAGTAGTAGCAGTAGTAGCAGTAGTAGCAGTAGTAGTAGCAGTAGTAGTAGCAGTAGTAGCAGAAGTAGCAGTAGAAGCAGTAGTAGCAGTTTTAGCAGTTATAGCAGTAGTAGCAGTAGTAGCAGTAGTAGTAGCAGTAGTAGTAGCAGTAGTAGTAGTAGCAGTAGTAGCAGCAGTAGTAGCAGCAGTAGCAGCAGCAGTAGCAGCAGCAGTAGCAGCAGCAGTAGTAGCAGCAATAGTAGCAGTAGTAATAGCAGTAGTAGTAGCAGTATTAGCAGCATAAGCAGAAGCAGTAGCAGCAGCAGTAGCAGCAGCAGCAGTAGCAGCAGCAATTGTAGCAGTAGTAGTAGCAGGAGTAGTAGCAGTATAGTAGAAGTAGTAGTAGCAGTAGTTGCAGTAGCGGCAGTAGAAGTAGTAGTAGTAGAAGTAGTAGTAGTAGTAGTAGTAGTAGTAGTAGTAGTAGTAGTTGTAGTAGTAGTAGTAGTAGTAGTAGTAGAAGTAGTAGTAGTAGTAGTAGTAGAAGTAGAAGTAGTAGTAGTAGTAGTAGTAGTAGTTTTAGTAGTAGTAGTAGTAGTAGAAATTAAAAATATTCCATCGGGCCGAATGCCGTAGTTTATTAAACGCTTGTCTATTTTTTCTCTATGTTCAACGTAAGATTTACACAAATGGCAGCCGAAATTTTATAAGCAAGCGAAACCTGTCAATTAAAACGAAGTCGTTCTTGAGAAGTGGGCACTTGGTCTTCGGCCAGTGTACCTCCAGATGTGCTGCATGTTTAGTACCCGGGCTTTGAGCGTTAGCCTTCTCTCTTAGTTTCTGAAATTCCACATATGACAAACATTCACCATTTATCATCTATATTTACTTACATCTAGATACCTGAGTCATGTATGGAAAATGAACTGACCTTGATATCTTCTCTACAACCATGTTCTTTCAAAAAGCCTTGCTCCTCATCCGTTCCACAAACTTCGATAAAACAGTTTGTAACGTGTCCTAATTCACTTGGCAAAATGCGGTCTGCAAGCAAAGCATTGATTACGGCGCTCTTTCCAGCTGACGTTCTGGAATATGAGATTTACCATGTTTTGTATTTCTATACCGAATACATGACAAAGAAATATATATAAATGTATAACAGCTTGTCGAATACTTCCGACGCCAAATATCCCCGATAAATATACAACCAGCTGATTTTGTTGCAAATCTAAATCTAAGTCTAAATAAACAATATAATAAAAGGCAGTTTTAACACGTGGTCTTAAAATAACAAACTGTGTAGAGGACCACTATTCCATGTTATATACAAATTATTTCGCCCCGTGGCCTTGTGGTTTCAGAGTAGATTCTTTTAAGCATTATTATATTCAAGTCTTTGTAAATCATGTAACACCAAGTGTGTAGGAAGTTCTGACTGCATGGTCTGATGAACTAAAATAAGTTATTTTTTAATACTGAATAAATATAAACATATACCAAATAGATATAATTTTATAAGTGTTAATTATAATTCGAAACTTAATTGCTTAATCAGGCAGAACTCACAATAGCCTACCAATCATGAGGCCACTATACCAACATATTTACGATATTTGTTTACTTCTAGTTTGATCACACTTTTAATCATTTAATGTGTTAATATTGTGTTCTGTTATACAAGTAGTGAATACTAATAATGATTTTCCTCCTGATAGAATTCTGGAATTGTATCATGTGCTGTATGCATAAAATGTATACTATAAAATCACTCTATATCGAATTACAACCGGACTATGCCGTGTTTTGCTGGAGTGTCGGTTTACTAAGGGTAACGGCAAAATCAATAAAGCATTTGTATATAGCAGATTTAGTTTGACATGGAATTTTATATCAGTTACGCGATTTTGTTCATATTAATTTTAAAGTGTGTCTTACATCATGACACTTGAAACTTGTTTACTTGCTACAAAGTCTATCTCTACAATCAAATACATATTCAATGGCGTTGTATACTTATAAATCAATGTGGTGATTACAAAACTCTATATAAAGCAGTACATAAATAAAAAGACAGTAATGCAAGCATCAGTCATTTAAGTGTAAAACACATTAAAGTGCCACACAAGTTATTTACATTTTTTTTTAAAGCTATATACTAACTACATATTCACCAAAATAAAGACCAAACATTAAATCGTCAGTATAGTTGTATGTCAGTATTGGAGCGTTTGTTACTTTATATTTAAAATATATAAAAGTCTTCCGAAAGATGTTCGTCTTCCATTGTTTTATATAAGTGTTTAGTAAATCGTTCTGTCTCGAGATAAGGTTCAGTTTATTACTACTACTACTATTACTATTATGTAAATGTTACTTTGTGTGAACCCTACGATAAGTAGGGTTTCCATAATCAAGTCCATTCGTGCTAAGTATATTGTCTTAATTTTCACAATTTTTATAGATGGAAATGTGGTTATTATTTATTTATAGCTAAAGCTGTGCGAAATCCGGAATTAGGAGAGTCGTGTATACGGAAGGTTTTTGCATATTAAACGTTTTAAGGAAAAGCGGGACCGTAGCATCTCTTCGGGGTTCAGAGGTTTCCGGTTTATAGATCGAATTTGAAGGAGTACTCTCAACCAAGGTTAAGCATAACAGCATGTGTACTTTCGGAGTTATTTTAGAGTTTGCTGACAGAGAAATCTTATGATTCAGTATTTCGGTTGGGCGGACCGACTGAAGCACGCGTGGAATGGCGAAGAGACCGCCATACGGATAAACGGAAATTACTGACGGAGGGAAAGTTTATATAATAACTCCCGGTGAAACCGATATGTTACTTAGCCAGTTCATTGAAACCGAAAGGGGACTTTCACGTGTAACTGACTAAACAACACATGACATTTCTTAAAGTTACCTCAAGTGTTTCACACATTTCATAGTTTAGTAATGGACTTGGTCATTATCAGAATTTCTCTCAAATACCAACAATGAACAGTTATATGCATCCTAAGTGTACGGGTACTTTGATAAGTATAAGAAACGTTGTAACGAATAGTAGAAACACAGTTCAAACTAGTCTTTATTACAAAATTGATGATTTTTAGTTTGATATAATTGTTGATTTCACTTTATTGAGTGGTATTGTTCAAAAGAGACATTCCTATGGTGTATGAAATGTATATATCCCAGTTAGTTTGCTTTGCGACGACCTATTCACGAGTAAATGAATTCACAAAACGTCCTTGCCTCTTTAAGAACCAAATTAATGTATGCATACAACGTAGACCGTGTTCAATAGATGCATCATTTTTTGCTGGCATTTTATATTGCACTGAAGCGCCTTTCAATGTAGGATAAGGAACACTTGCACAGGTTTTTCAATCAGAATACAATTTACTTGATATAAATATAAGACCTTTGACACATTATAGACTAAAAATTAATGATAACTTATTGTGAAATCCGAACATCGGTTACCACGCCCCGCATACGGCGCGATATTAACGAATCAAAATAATTTTTTGTAATTTTTATAGAGGGTCAGTCATGTAATTTGATTTCTGTGAAAATTG
This sequence comes from Dreissena rostriformis, assembly GCA_007657795.1. Taxonomy (NCBI): domain Eukaryota; kingdom Metazoa; phylum Mollusca; class Bivalvia; order Myida; family Dreissenidae; genus Dreissena; species Dreissena rostriformis. Next base: position 9,152 of record VMBQ01009088.1, read on the forward strand.
TTTAAGGTCGCGCGTCGTTTTCCTGTACGAAGTTTTCTATAAGGGCATATTTCATGACGTCATGCTACGGTTTACATCTTTGTAAGTTGTACAAAATAATTATGTTTGATAACGCGCTTTATAATATTCATATTTCAATTACACATTACATGCACGTATATAACCCTTACCCGGTTCGGGACGAGCCTGGAAAATCATAGTTATTTAAGTGTTGTTTAAATACCGCTAACGATGGGGTTAGCAGTAAACTCCCGAGTATAATGAGTGTTTTAGAAGTATGCACTATATTACCTTCCAAAGACGCTGATTTTTAATCCATCTCTGCGTAGAGTAGTCTGTATTTTTTCCAATCTTTCTTTTATATCAGACAGGCCTTTATGTCCTGGAAACTGTGTGTTTTATTCTTTCGTCAGCTGCTCTTTTTTCGTTAAGCCGAGAGCTAAAGCAAAACATTTGCAAATGTCGTTAACATTTACAATCGTTTTGTTGGGGGCGATGTTCAACGCAAAATTATAATGACTTTGTAGAAAGTAACTCTTATTACTGGAATGAATGACCTAGCGTTCTAAGTCATGCTATATTAAACATTATTGGATATTTTCGCTACTGCTTATATTGTTGGTGGCATAATTACCTTGCTCGCCGTCTGCTATTGTTGTTTGAATGTCTGAAGTTTCTTTATGTATGAGTGAAAGCCTCTTAATGAGTTCGTCCCTTGTTTTCCAGATTATGCTTTCTGAAACGTGATTCGGTTAACTGAACATATTCACGAATTTGATAACTGTTTTCCCTCTAACGTAGCATATGGATATTTTCCCTCAAAATATTTACATGCGTTAAAACAATTAATATTGCCGATTTCACATACACATAGTGATAAAGTAAGGCTTATAACGAAAGGGTGCAATGCAAGTTGTGTTTTGTGTGTCCCGCAGTGTGATACAGAATTTTCTACGGTGGAAAAGTGCCACATTTCTGCAAAAACTCGTTACAGAAAAAAACAATTTTTCCTTTTCGACCATCTACACCTTAAGGTCATTCAACGGTGAACGTTTAAGTAACATCAATCCAGCATTCATATATTTCAATACGTAACATAAGGGGACTATATATTAAACAGTGGGAAAACAGACATGATTCTGCAAAAAAGTCGCAGCCAAAATTACCTTCCGAACTATCATCTACATATTAAGGTTCTTGAACAGTTACATTTTGAGCGAGATGTACCAATTTGTTAAAGATGAATTTAACACGCAAGGTTCGTACGACTATTTATTATTTAGTGGAAAACACACATAGGGCCGTTATTTGTGCCAACGAAAACGTCGCTGCCTAAGCTCCTTTCTTTACGATCATAAACACATTTAGGTCACTCAACTTTAAACTTCCATACTTGTTTTATTTAAAATCTCTGCATCAGATCATGAAGATAAAACTTTATAACGTGGTTTTATTATTCCTATATTTAATGTTTTACAGTCGCTGGATGTATATTTAATGACTGTTGTTATACGGTTTTTCTGTATCGCACATGTTGATTGATTCCATTTATCATATACCTTATTGCGAATAAAAACGCAATTCAAAAATGGCAAACAACATTAAAAACAAAATAAAACAAAACAAAAACATCAGGTATTGTGAGAAGACGCGCATCAATTCTTAGTATGAAGCACAATTCGGCAATTGTCCTGTGTGTGTCTAAAAAGGAACGGGTTTGCCCCCAATGTGATTTTTACCATACATACTAGTAACACATAAAAGTAATATGCTTTCCAAGCCGTTAAATACGGAAATTAATTCATATTGTTAAATACGTGTTTCCGATCCATAATCGTATACTTGATAGTATAAAGACTCAAATATTTTAGTAAGAATACATTTATTAAAGGTATATAACACAACTATTTTACACTTTACAACTATTTATTTCATTAAGTACTAGATTGTTTGATATAATAGATGTTAACTCTGCAAATGTAGGGACACATTAATAACATCGTAACCAGTTTTTGTTTGTCAAAACTGTACCTCATATAACATACCGCATATAACATTAAACATGTACACGACATTTTCATTCCTCATCAAGTCCTTTATAAAACACTAACAGGAAAAGAGTTACCTTTGCCTTTCTTTTTTCAACAAATTTAGTTTATTTGTCGAAAACATAATTTGTATACAAACCATCAGATGCAAAGATATATCATCAAGGGCTAGATATTTTATGTTAAAACTAACTGAACAAAATCCTCCACACACAAACTTATATCGGGGCAAATTAAAATGCAATTGTTTCCAAAGTACACATCTCCAAATGTTTTGATTATTATTCAATACTTATTATTGTAAAAAAAAATCCAAATTTGCCAATTTCATTTAAAATCGCAAAACACTCTCGTCCCGACTGTGTAAACTTTAGAACGTCATGATTTCACGAATGATGTAGAAGGTGGGATCAAATGCAATGACATTTTGAAAAGACAAAATTACTGTTTAGCAAGATAAATTGCTTAGAATAGTGAATGATATGTATGCGAATGTTAAGTCACGTGTAAAATCATGTTCATCTTATTCAGATTATTTAGGCAGGAGGAGGTAATGTCGACGATTTTTTTTTCATTTGTTGAAGATTTTGAACTTTACTTTCAAGATAACATTAACTCTGGTTTGAGTATAGATTATATTATGTTGATTTTAGTATTATTTGCCGATTACATGGCTATTTTAGGCAAGTCACCTGCTGAAGTTCAATCGTATTTAGATAAATTATATTTATACTGCAATGCTTGGGGGCTACATGTAAACACTGCAAAAACTAAAATAAACTAAAGAGTGAAAATAACAATATTAGTATGCACATTGTTTACAAACAAGCTTTAAACGATTGTAAAAAGGTTACAAAAATTGGGTCACATATGTAAAGAACATGTTAAATAATTCTGGATTTGGTTATGTATTTGAAAATCCAAACGTTGTGCAAGTAAATAGTTTTGTTAGCGAGTTCAAAGGTAGACTTCTTGAAAATTTTAAACAAGAATTGTATGGTATAATGAATAACAGTTCTGTATTAGAAAAATGTATAAATCTCCTTTGGAAGACGAAGAATATTTAGAATTACTTAATAGCAGTCCGCGTTTATTTTTTGATAGATTAAGAGTATCTGCACATCCGTTGAGAATCCAAACTGGCAGATATGCTCAGAACAATATTCTAAGAAATTAACGTTATTGTTTATGTTATAATTCGGTCGATTTAGAAGACGATTACCATTTTATATGTATATGCAGTTGTTATATAGATTTAAGAAAACTAAGTTTGAGCCGCATATTTTATATTAACCCATCTGTGTATAAATTCCAGAAATTCCTGGTTTCAAGTAATAGATTAGTAATTTCAAATGTATGTAAAAATATCTAAGAAGCTTAAGTTATAAGAAATACAATCCTAAATAATCTGTCTGTCTGTCTGTCTGTCTGTCTGTCTGTCTGTCTGTCTGTCTGTCTGTCTGTCTGTCTGTCTGTCCGTCTGTCCGTCTGTCCGTCTGTCTGTCTGTTAAGCTAAGAAAATGGATGACAAATGGTCAATTTCATATGTCATCCTGGCAACACAGAATGCAACATTTTACTTCGCTTTTAGATATATATATATTTTAATAGTGATATGCGTTTTTTAAAGTTACATATTTAAAATATATATCTCTAGTACGAATAATTGTAACCAAATATAGTGTACACATAAAAGAAATACGATTTCAAAAGTATCCAGTTTCAGTTGTATCCTTATACTATTGAACTGAAAAGTCATATTACACTAATTTATAATGAAATTGCATTAACTAAATATACCCCCTTTGGCTTCTTCCGATGCATTAGTTAAGGGTTTTCCGTCATCTGGATTCATCTTGGACAGAAGTTGTTTGGAGCTACATCCGAACACAATCTGAAAAAGTTAAAAATGTACATATACGCACCAAAGGAATTAAATGATAAGTGCATGCGCACATAGTTTAGTATCTTCATGAAGCTCTATATGTTATATTCTTTAAGCTTAATGAACCTTCCGTGTGAAAATGCATATAAATTTATACGTGTAAGCGATTATGAATATGATAAATTGAATTGAGTCCGGGAAAAATGTATGTGTTTACAAAAAAAAATCGCGTGCATACAATATTTTCTGAATACATGATTTATATCGTGAAATATAAGATTAAAACCATGGCACTATCAAAGAATGCAAACGTTGCGACATTTTAATAATTATGTGTGTAATCAGAGCTAGCCAGTACACTAACTCCCAATAAAGGCTAACTGAACTATTTATACAAGAACTCATAAATAGTATATGCATTATGGTATGTTAAATTTTCGTTCCAGAGCGACAAAGAGGTATTTGAAAGCAGGTGTGAAACATTTTTACGGACATGTCTCTAATCTCGTCGACATGAGACAGAGCCAGCATCAATCGCGTGTATAAAGATAAACTAGAGCCGCTCTATATCAACACTGGAAACGATGAAACACATTTAAGTAAAATTATAAAACGTCTGTCATTGTTTTGCCTTAAGCTTGTGTTTTTTTGTAATTTTATCTTATTATCCTTGTCACGTGGAAAAAATAAAATAAAAATAATAACAATATTTATAATCACTTCTATATAAAACGCGACTGTTCCCACCAAATTCACGACAATGGTCTTGCTGACCGTGCAATTAAGCCAATTATGAATTGCGCGTGATGTCTGCCATGCTTCTGTTAAATGTTTGTATTGTATCGTGTTGCATGTTTAGTTCCTGTTCGATTGTTGCTTTCTCTTTTCACTGAACGAGGGCTCCGATAGATTGAACACATTGCTACGATATACAATTAGTCAATAACCAATTTTATTGATTTACCGTTCATATATATACTGCCACAAATGGATGCCAGGTTTTCTATCATTCTAAACAACTTTTACATACGTGAAAAAGTTGAAATTCTTTTTTTTTTTAATTTATAAAGTATAAATGTGCCTCATAGGATAACATTTCGTAAGAAATAGCTTGTTGACGTGTTATTTATGCTACTTTTATATACATTGTGTTTGGCCCAAAAAATGTATACTGTCTTATAAATATGTTAAGTCGAATATAGTTAACTTCACACTTTATTTAGGACCAAGTGTTAATAGTATATGACCAAATATAAGTGGCATATCATAGGCACATTTTTTCAGATAGAGAATTTAGAAAAGTGCTTCCAAAAAAGCTGTTTACCAATTAAAGGTTTTTTTCCCACCTTTGCGTCAGGAACTGCAATATGTTTGACAAAGTGATACATATGTTAACTTTGTTGCAGTGTTCTGGTATTGTGTCTACTGGTGACATGTGTATATAAATATGCCGCTGGCATGCATGTTGGAAAAATGATGCGATCGCAATTAAACAAACTATGAATATTATCAAACACACAGAAAACAATATGTGAACATATAACTGCAAATGATCTGAAAGAGACGTCACAAAATTTTTTGGTTAAAGTATTGTAAAAATTAACAGACGTAAGAAATATTTTGTTGTATATCATAACTTCCACGGTCGTTTCGTATAAAGTTACATCGACATATATAAAGTCATTAAAGTGCACAACATATAACATGATTAGATTTTGAGAAAAATCAAAATCTCTTAACTTATTGTTAAACTTATGAGTACCGGTATTTAACCCAGTATAACTTTGCAGTCGTGTAATTATGTTGTCTCTTAAATAAAATTTTGAATCGTATGTACACGCCGGGTATGCGGATACTTTCATGACGGATGGCACTTCGATGACCGAAAACAACAAAAGCCACGCGCGAGAGGCGAATTCTTCAGCTTTTTTGAATTTATGTTATGTTCATTTGGCTATCAGACATGGAACATTGTTTAGGTGATAAATGGTATAGCACTTTGATTTCGAAGAAAGAAATTCGCGGAAAAAACGGTGAATTATAAAACAAAAACGAAAACATTCCATCGATAATCAGCATGATAAGATGATCAGTACATATTTTAACAAAATAAAGATACTTGGGAATAAATCAAGTACGTAATTACTATTCGAAATAAAAGATCAATATGTTCAGTAATGTTACAACATGTTACATTTTTAGTTTACTAACGTATTTGAGGAAATTCAAATGTTTTGAGAGAAGCATGCACATTTTTCATGTGCACTTCGTTTACCGATCATCTCAATTGCAATGGCACTTTCATTCCCGATTACTGGACACTTTTTTCCAGATATAACACACTTTTTTTAGTGAATCAAAAATGCAGAAATCGCTGTGGAATACTATTATAGTAAGCAGGCAATAAATAAAAATGTATGAACTTACGTAAATTAAAAACAAATTACCGAAACATTTTCTTATCCCTTTGGAATATGATTATGATTTTTTATAAATGTGAAAGATAAATGTGAAACAAATTCGATATGTCTGATGAGTACAGTTTATATGACCATATATTTTCCAGTTTTCGAGTCGACCGACCGCCGTATCTACGCATAGTACACGAGCTTAAACATTTTTAAATTACGTTCTTCGTAGCGAAACGGTTGATCAAAAGCATGTATATGTATGTCCTAATGAAGGTACTACGGCCATTATACGACGTATATATTAGATAGCATGTCACGAGTAATCACTGTGCTTAAACTGCCTCTCATTGATTGATATCAGCATGTTATTATTGACTTTATTGAGATAAGGTTAAAATCTAACTAAGCACGATTGTATTGATTCTGACTTTTTCATTTTGTATTTATTTTCAAAACAAGATGTGACAATCATGAAGACACATGTATACCGCACGCTTAATTCTCAATCGCTTTTTTCATCAGTGTTTAAATACAAGTTAGTGTACTNTGCATAGGCTGATCTGGGATGGCACTTTACGTATAGATTTACACAGAGGTATCCGATTATCTCATGGAGCGGCCCATATACATAATAAACATAACAAAAAATAGAGCACTTCAAAATTGCGTACAACATCTTACACTCAAAGAACAAGTATATGGAAAATCAGAGAAGCACACCGAAGGGTAAACGTAACTCTAAATGAACTTTATGTATACTTACATTCGCCTTGTGTTGTTTAACGCGACATTCAGATTTATTACATTATAAATTATGCATTTCATGTGTGGTTTTGCATCGAATGAACACAGTACGTAGCCATACTTAATATGGCGAAGCCATGAGTTAAAGTATTCCGTTTGACAAAAAGCAATAACATGCATAAATGCATTTAAGGTAGAAGATAAAACTCGGTTATCAGAGTGCCCAATTTGTTGAAAGTCTCCGTGATCCGAAGTGCCCTTTGTCGGTAATAGAAGTGCCTGATTCTTTATGTATACCACCTATTAAAACATGCTCTATCTTTATTTATATTTCATTGAATACTATCAAAATTTCAGTATTTGAAGCGCAGTGATTTGCATCATGCTGGAAAAGCAAACAATTTCTTGCAATATCTCTAAGTAGTTTTATTTTGTTCAAACGTTTACTGTTCATCCAGTTTATGTTGTTTTCCGACCAAATTTTCTTTTTTTGGGGCAAATATAAACCAGTTTTCCGTGAAATTTTGTCTTCCCAATACAAAAGGATACACCATTTATCATCTCGACCATGTGTCTTGTCTTAAAAACTAATCTTTATGATATAACTTATAAAAAAAACTGAGCTACTTTTATCTCGCGCGTGACGTTTGTTGTCTCTGTTATGGAAGTGCCATCCGCCATCTGAGTATCCGCATACCCGGCGTGATGTATTCCACATGAATTCAATTGCTGCAATTGTACTAATTACGCGCTGCGTTAACCTTTTTCGACATGTTGTGTTTATTTAAACAAGTTTTTATAAAATTATTATTTATATAAGAATACTGTATTATACTACACAACATAAACGACAAAACAAATTTCCAATTAAGTGTTAAATAAAGTATTTACCTTTTAGTTTGTTAGAAACAAATCTACAACCACATCCAACTAAACTTCAAGTGCGGATTGTGAACAGTAGGCGTTAACTGAAACCGAAACTAGTGATTACTTTTTGTCAATAACAGATAGCATATCTTTAGGTTCACACCGAACGTAGATTGTGTTATACAAAGTATGATAGATAAGTGATAAGTTATCATCTGTTCGTGTTCAATAATCGTTTATTTAAACTATGTTAGCAATTTAAGAAACGTAAGTTGTAATCTACATATAACTAGGAGCTACACATTACCTCTCAACACTGTATTGATATAATTATACAATATATATATTTGGATCTCTGTGTACTGTTGTACAATTGTACTGTTCATTTGTTATTTTATCGATCGTTAAAAACAACATTTCGCAGCAAAAGATTTATTTTTTATTTAAATATATATTTATGATAAATACCTTTGTTGTTAATACTAGAACTGTACGTACGCTAAAGTCTTTCGCTGATGGTTAATAACACTTTACGTAACTGAGCTTTATCTAAGAGTTTAATTAACAAAGGTCAATGATGAGAAGTGTAAATATTGCTGACATTAAAACATTACGATCATAAACATATGTACCTCAAATGTGTAAGGACTCAGTTGCACAACAAAAAGCGAACACGTTTAAACAAATCAAATGATATATGGCAATGTTGTAGGCAATTTATTTTGATCATCAACTAATACATTGAATTGGCTTAAATGGGGAGGTACGCTGTTTGCAGTGAACAAAAGTCTTAGGTATTGGACTTATATTAACCATAAACCAAGAGATACTTTTTATCATATAGAAGTTATTGTTTGAAGAATACATCGATTAACACTAAAAAAAGTATCTTTATCATATTCTGTTAATAATCAAATTTGCTAGTGCAAAGAAAAATACAAGTTTGAATACGATAAATGGCACGCTTGCTAAATGAGTATTCTGCAATGTATGTATTTAGTTTGACCTTGCAGTCAAGGATAACCCATGAAAGTGCAAGCACTTATTTCCAATGGGGTCCTTTTTGTTTTTTTCTGAAGAGACAGCAATCAGAAGAGACAGTATTGAGATACAAGGAATCCGGGTGCGAAACCCTAGATCTTTGCGAATAGATCCCTTGGTTCTTGTACGTGCTCAGTGTAAAGCACCGATACACGCGACAATTACCTGAGTTTCAGACCAGTACATCCCGAGTTTGGTTACTTGAAGCATTTCTGAAATTTCCAGTGCCCCGGCCAGGGATTGAACCCATGACCTCTGGAATGGTAGACCAAAGTGTTGCCACTCGACTACCGCACCACCAGGATAGTAGGAGGCGAGTATAATATTTAATTAAACGATGGATAAATACAATGGGGGAACAATACATGTTCAGAGAAGTAAATTATATAAGAATTATGCGACTTAACAGATATGTCCCGAAATTGTAGTCCTTTTTAATCCTATTTTGTAAGGCATTCGAATCATATATCCGAATATGTTTTGCAAACTAGATTTCTTACTTATATCCACCAGTTTGTTAAGTAGCGTTAACCATTGTCTTACAATATAAAGAAGTAAAACTCCAGAAGCTGCAGCAGTATTGCATTTCTATCATACACACCTTCGTGGTCCTTTAATTATGGCAAGGAACCAATTGCCAAAACGGTACAGTACGGCACAAAACGAAACAACATATACACATAATTGAATAAAGCTGGGGTCACCGCCTTGGAACGAAAGCATTATCTAGAACAAGAGTTTCAAGTGAATGACTCTGAACTGTTTTGCGAACACAATAAATAAGAACGCAAATAACATTCGTTGTTATTTTAAACATATTTCATTTAGAGAACGCAAATTAATATACTATACATGTATACATAAAGTAACATATATTTCACAAGCTCAGAAAATGTATTGGAAAGGAAGATACAATCGTGTAGAGTTCCCCTCCATAATTTATATTTTGCACACAAGTATCGAATTGTAACATTAATAATAGGTTATACAAGTTGCCTTGATACGATTATTGGAAAATTAGATAAAACAAAACTGAGGTAATGGTTTCTAATGAAAAATAACACAACAGAGGAGAGCACGGAACAATGGAAGATTTGTTGCACGAAACAGGGATGATACATAGTTGCATAAATCGAAAACGACAATAAGTTGTGTTTTGAGGGAATATTTAGAGAGATGAGGAGTCGGTGTCATAGTTTGTATGTTCGCTCCTTTTTTCGAAGGATAAGAAATAGCCAGTTGAGTTAAGAAACGTAGGTGTAAGAGTTGTGTTACTTTAAATACAACAACTAATTTATGTTTATCGCGCCGCGAATTTAATGTTTCCCAACCGACTCTCACAATTACTAACATATCGATACAATCATTGTTAACTAGTCGTGCAGCATATTCCTTTTTTATTATTAAATAAGCTTCGCAAATGGAACGAATATTTTTAAGAAAATTCTACAACCGGTTGTACTGACGGACGCACGCACGGACGAACAACAGACAGCATAGTTTCCCAGAAGCTGACTGGAAGCACACTGTGCTCAGTTGAGCATACAAATGGTTCTACCCAGGAAACGGACCGAGAATGTTTCAATAAGCCTTAGGCTTTCGATGCAATCGAGCTAAAATAAATAGGTTTCAACTAGTATTCCACGAATTCGCGTGTCAACGAACGTGTCTTGTTTGTAAAAACAACGAATATATATGATGTTCAGTAATACACAAAACAGGTAGGGAGGAAAAAAACGGATTAACAAATAATTAACTGACGCAAACACATTTATTTCAAACATATTTTCTTCAAAAGTGTTCTAAACCTTTATATCTTATGCGACTGGTACTACACATGTCTTTACAGATGTGTCCGTTTTATTGGAAGCCAGCGTGCATAATGCAAGCCGCTTTGCCAGCACTGACAAGAAGATCTACCAATTCTCATTGAGAAGAAATATTGTCGTAAACTGCTAAATGGAAGTTTATTTGTCTTCCTTGGCTATGAAACACCACTCTCTTATCGATCATTTTGCGTTTAGCGTTCTCCTCTTCAGATGACTTTTTACGTCTGAATTGTTTGACCAGCAGTTGGACAAAGGTCTTGTAGACTAGATTTGGTGTTCTGGTGCTGATCCTCCTTGAGTATTTATGTTGTTGATGTCGTTTTTTTCTTTCAGTGTTGGTACTGATTCATCGAACTTTGCTTTTGTAGCTCCAAATTTGTATAGGGCGTATGATTCTAATGTTGTCTATCTAAGGCTATGTCTTCATCTTTATTTCGACAGCAGTCTACCTGCCTGCAAAAATTATCTCACTATTGTACTACGACATTATGGTTTTCTAAAATTTCGCCAGAGAGTTTCTTAAACAAAAATTCATTGTTTTGCTGTAAAGGCACCTAGCTCTCGTACTTAATTTTCTTTAGGCTTCCGTCATATATTATCCGTTCGTCGTAGAGTAGTCTAAGTGGCTCAGTGGTTGTTCCTTCGCTGCAACAAGGCTTCTTTTACTCATGAATTGATTGCTTTTATTGCCTTCTAACGTGTTTTAGATCGCCTTTTAGTTGGTTAATACTGCTAATTGTCCTGTTATTATATTGCTTAACTATCTTATCTCTTCTTTCTTCAGCCCCAAGTTTGACAGTTAGTTTTCTGCATACCATGATGGCCGAAAAATGATCTGGCGTTCTACTTTGTGATGCTGCTTTAGCGGATTCGATAATCACATTTATATCAAATCATAATAGTTCTCGGCACGCAAGGTCCACTACCTCCTCCGTTTAACCTGGAGACCATTTGCTTTAAAAAGACCTCATGTTTGGCTGGTAGCCTTTCATAGTCCGGTGGATTTGCAGCAATTGCAAACCGTAGCAATGGTGTTGGTATTTATAATTTGAATGTATTTTACCGTTTTTAAAACGTTCGTTAAATTATAGAACCAACTGTGAAACAGATAAGCCGTCATTTTGGTTGAAACACCTGCTCTTGCGAACATCAACCGGTCATCTTGATCAAAAGTCAAGTTGAAACTGTGATATTCAAGGTCACAAAAAATAAAACTAGTCAGTATACCTTGTCCGAAACATTACTTTGCCCAGAAGGCATGCATTTTGCATGTAAAGGTCATAAAAAGGGAAGCGCACGAGAAGATGGCTCTCAGGTCAAAGGCCATTCATCAAAGCACGTTATCAAAGCATAACTTTGTGCACAATTGATTTATCTTTAAATAAATGGGCACGCGTCCTAAGCATTGTATGGAGTGCCGTGGTCACGACTTCATTCTCTTGGCCAATGTCTAAATTCAACGTCATGGGTAAAATATTAAAAAATTCTTTGTGTAAAGTGTCATGAAAATATTTTTTCCATATTGTTTTAGCTTGCAGATTGCATACTTTAAAAACTGAAGTAGCTATAGACCAAAAGGATATTTCTTAGGTGTAGTGTGTATTGATGTGTCAAATTGTTTGTTGCCTTCCTACAGTATTGCAATACCCACTTCAATTTATATGCAATACTGCTGAACACCTACGTTTCACAAAATCACTCAGAACTTGTCCATTTTGTATCCAAATTGGCTGAAATTTGAGATCAATTTACCTTAAAATAAATTAATAAAAATGGAAATTTAAACTGTTGCTTGTATCTGAATGAGTTCTTAAGAATGACTTTAGAAACCAGTTTATTGGCTTTGTTGACAAATGTAAAAGCGCACGAAAGGTAACATTCAAGGAACGCTAAGAAAGGTAAAACTTTCAAGAAAGTCAACAATTTATCGTTAACGACATTTAACAAACTGGCAATATAAAAAATTGCATGCATTCGAATAAGTTCTTTAGATTGATTTCTGATTCCAGTTTATCAGCTTTGTTAATATTCGCGATTGGATCATTTTAAACAAATTGTATACCTAAATGTGAACAAACATTCAAGATACCGTATGAAGGTAACTGTTCAGGAAAGTCAACAAATGTATGCCTTAATATATAATATAGTAACTTTTATGAGGATCCTTTGAAAAAAAGCAATCAATGTAAATCTCACCCTAAAACAATTAAATAGACTGTTTCGTATAGTGAAATTGCTATTTGTGTACACTAAAATTGCATACTCCCCGAGTTTCGTTTTTCACAGTGTTTACTCGCATGTTAAATTAAGGAAAAACTATGAACGTGTGCCTATCTTTTTTCCATACTACTGGACATCATCTCTAGAACGATATCACAAGGGCTATCACTCTGACTTAAATAATTAATTATACCGAGTAATCATAAACGATAAGTTTTCTCCCCTGTATTATACTTGCAGTCATTTAGTCAACACCACATCGACAACACAAGTGTATCTGCTTTTTAATAACGTCAATTGCATGGAATGAAGTTAAGCTCCTTCCAGTTTCAGCAATAATTGATGCAGTATGTAGATCAAGGTTTTGGAGGGGATCGGAACGTTTGCAGACATTTACGAAATGAAGTCATGTTAAGTGTAGGTGTAATGCCTTAAAAATTATGAATTTGTGTGACTGTCATCTGTGGTATCGCAATCTACTTCTTTTGAACGAATGAAATTGTGATATCTAATTATGTTTAATATTAAGGTTAAACGCATTTTTCGTTTGGATCTTGCTAAACACGGACAGTTTAATTTGTTCTCGATTTATTTTTTGTTATAACAACTGGTATGTAAATGATGTATGTCCCCTTTTAATAAAAACGGTTCAAATTATTCGTGTACGGACAATTACCTGAAATAACTTTGTTAGCTCGTTATGAAACGTATGACATGTGTAAGTAGGCACGTAAAGAAAGTCAAGTTCGATCGTCACACTAAATGCATTTCTACTGTACTTTATATATATACAGAGTCAGACGATGCATCTCAAACTGAAATTAATGATACGTGTCAAATATACCGTGTACATATGTGTGTAATATTTGGGATTATATGTATTGCAAACAACTTGCTAATTCATAATTTTAGTGCATCGGTTTCATGACAATGTTATGTTATGCACTAAGATAATGCCCGCTTAAGAAACATGTCAATATGTCCAATTCACGTGTACTTATTTATTTCGCTAAAACACGATCCGTAATGATTTAAAACAACAATTTTGAACAATAGATGTATAGTGTGTATACTTTAATAACGGTATATTCCATGCATAAAGTGTAATGTTTACTTAGAATTGATACAAATTACATTGAATAATATTATTTCATACATGTAAAAGATTGTACATACAATAGAGCATTATTATCCATTTTGCTTTTTTGCTTATTATTCTTAATTGTAAATAACACACGATTTTCAAACAAATTCGAATGTCAATAGAAGGAATATCATATCGAACATTTAAGTTAATTGCAAGAACATGCGAATTAAAACTTTAAAAGAAATTATAAAAAAACTTGTCAATATATGGTTCGGGAAAAGTTGTAAACAGAACGTAATATTTTTATCACCACATTTATGATATCGGACATAATCACATATTTATCACGAATCGTCAAAGAATACATAGCAACACAATAGCATCAAACAAATTGTTTACATGGACAAATGTACAACAAACACAATAGCACACCATCTTCAATCTCAGTGATTATTTCCATCACTTATAGAAAACTACACTGCGGCAATTAAAGGATTTCATGTACAACACACGTGTATACCGATTATACTGAAGTTCTAATTTAAGAATTCGTTCTCATGTTCAATTTTCATTCTGGGTTGATCTTCTTCTGGCTTTGCCCGTATTTTGTCTGTCAATATAAAACATAAAGAGTGATTACCGTACTGGGGATGAAACTATGATTTGTTAACATCATGTCAAACTGTCAAACTAGTGTAAAGAGCGTATGATTTTGGCTTAACTTTATGCTAGTATATATATATAGTATACGGTTTTAAGGTACAGGCAGTAGATACATGTATACGGAACTATTATACTGCTGTTTGTTTATTTATTTAATATAAGACATACAATGTATGCATGTATATTATCACAAAACTAAGTGATACCATGAAGCAGTAATAAGGTGGGTAAAAAGCAACCTGGACTTGTTTATGAAAGTATAATCGCTAGTTTTTGGAGACGAGAGGTCCCGTGCTCGATTATTAGTATGCGCTAGTGGTTTCCCGATTGGATTCCATTGAGACGACTGCGATGCCTGTCTTTGGTTATTTTGCTACTAATACTATTTTGTGTCGTGTTCTGAGAAAACTGGGCATAATGCATGTGCGTAAAGTGTCGTCCCAGATCAGCCTGTGCGGTCCGCACAGGCTAATCAGGGACGACACTTTCCGCCTAAACTGGATTTTCGCTAAGAAGAGACATCATTTAAACTTAAAATTCCATAAAAGCGAAAATTGTCGTCCCTGATAAGCCTGTGCGGACTTCACAGACTAATCCGGGAAGACAATTTACGCTCAAGCATTATGCACAGTTTTCTCAGAACACGACACGTATTTCCTTAAACACCATTCAATTCTTTGCATAGAAACGTGCATTACCACCACATACAAGAAGACCGAATGCGAGTATTTCAAAAACTTCATCATCGAGCAACGTTTTAATAATATTTGGTTCACTTATATCATTTATAACCTAGACCTTCAGACCAGATTCATCCATATTTGAAGGTTCAACATGAACAAGTGCCACACATTTAGAAACCCGTAATATATGAGTTTGTGCGAGAACTTTGCCCATTACGGTGTCCATTGTTAAAGAGAATGTTTTTTTATGAACGGGTGCCTGAGGTCACATATTGTTCACATATTGATCTAACTTTCGTGCATGGCCTCATACCTTCTAATTCCACATCCTTTATTTCCTTCGTCATCATGTCGACAAGCATTTGTTTTCTCTTAGTGTTAGCTCTCCTTCTTCGAGTTGTGACAAAAACAACGACACTCACTAGAAAGATGTTCAGTAATTAACTTGCCAATATCAAAATTAACTGACACGCGGAGTCACTTTTTATATTTTGATAATGAAAACAATGTAAACACCATTGTTTTTCATATCTGAAGAATGGGAGATTTATTTTGACTTTAATTATTCATTGTACCATGTTATGCGAACCAGTGCGAACATGTTATACAAATAGATACAATGTGTACTAGTAGATGCGCGAATCATCGGAACTAAAAACAAACATATTTTCTTATAGTATCACGAAAGTGTTGTTAATAGATGATCTATTCATATTATACACAATTTTTATATTATTCATTATATTATGCCAACCACTGACCTATTACTATTACTAGTACAGCAGGTCCAACTGATGCACCGACTATAAGCGCGATGTTTTCGACAGTGATCTCATATTTCAGAACGCCCAGGCGTTCCTTGGTGTTTCCGATGGTTACCTTTAAAATAAGAATATAATCACCTGTCAAGTGCAGTCCGCAAGTGCTCAATCAAAATATAGCCGTAGTGAAACTGCAGCTGAGATTTAAGTAAGAGGTATAATCAGCATAAGCTCATTTATTTATGGCAAACCATAAATTGACAAGAAAGACTATGTTTCATTTCGCACAATGTCCTCAACACATGTTTTATCTTTCGTAATCTAGTTGATTATTCAGATCATCAATATGATTGACTCAGTTTTTTGTTTAAAGTTTGCAATAGAAAGAATGTATCATGCAAATATATTCAATGCGCTTTGTCTCCAAATTCACCTGTCCAACTTTAATCTCTACGAAACTGTACATAAACCTTATAAGTAGCAAAGTGTTCTATTAAACAAAAACTTCTCAGTTATATTTTAGACATGTAATTATTTTTTATATGTATGCAGGGAGGAATATAGTAGTCGCATCGCCCCTCCTTAATAAGTGTTGAAAGGATTAAACGAAAACGTCATATATTGAAAGAAGACGTGAATAAGAAATGCAGGGTACAACAACCATAACTATTTCTATAGGATTGGTTTGAGCATTTGCCCCATGATCATTTGTCTTGTGCAATAACATCTTTTATTGTGTTTCTGATTTTTTAAATTAGCGATACGCTTTGCGATTAAACAAAAACTTTTTCCTTCATATAAATCCGTTGATACAGATGCTTTTCAATACCCATATTTGAGTATCGACCTCTAAATGTGGCCTTGAAATCTTAAACAAATGTCTTGCATGAGAAACGCCATACCAACATAGCCGACATGTGTGTGAGTAACTATGAAATGACAGTCTGTGAAAGTAATATCATGCATTATTTGAAGTTTGACCTGTAAGAGTAACATTTACCTTTGTACCTTAAACCTAGTTCTTTCACACGACACGACATCTCTACATAGTAAACATGTGTGGTAAGTTAGTTTGCAATTACCGCATGAATTATGAAGTCACAGTCTGGGCAAGTGATTTCATACTTTACTAAATGAATAATTACGTTACAGTCCGGAGGAGATATACAATGAACACATTTAACCGTTCACCTTGACATGTGATATTGAACTAATGACACCATGCTTACGCATGAAATTCTGTAGCCACATGGAGAACATAATTCTATGTTCTACAGTATTATAAATGGTTCACATCGTTGATAAAGTTCCAGTCCGAACAGGCTGTAGTATGCCCATATTAGGATCAAAGGTGGAAGTAACGTACCCTGGATAGTATATGGGCCCAGGAGCCCAATATATTCAAATAAATATATAAAATCATGTTTAATGAGAGAAAATTGACAAATAGCCATGAAAAAAATCCCCACCCTCTGATATTGGAATCATAACAGGGTCATAAACTAGAATTTACATTGTACCATAGACCTGTCTTCGCGGGCCGCACAAATGTCACAAATAGCTTTAATCCAAAGCATCCCTTGGTCCTCTTATGGGCAATTGGACAACCTTTCAAAAACAAATACTTCAAAGATATCTGTCCAGCCGTTTACTCACAGTCGGCCGATAACCAAGCAATATTTCGAGCCCGTTTGTCCATGAGAATAAATCTGGGACAGACTTTCAAACAATATGGTTTAGTTTTCTCCCCTTAAGCGATAGCTCGCGTCCTATTCCTTTAAAACAACGAGGCATATCACATAATGCATGCATATGCACAACCACTTACCCCTAAAAACTGATTCCAAAAGTTTATATTTTCTTTGCAACAACTGTTTTGACACTATTTGATTTACTTGAAAACGAAAGTCGCCATTCATTTCCGCTGCTAGAATCACGTGCTCTTGAACCCGGCTTAACAGTGAATTACACTGACAGAGCCAGGCACAGAATCATCCAATCAACAACAACAACGACGCTTTGACAAATGTAAATAAATGAAAAATACTTACTCATTCTGATTGAAATACGTAAAATAAAAAAATCTCTTATCAAGTGTCACTTAATGCTTGTAAAAAATAAGCCTCACTCTGAAAAAATGGGTCTTATGCATGTGCGTTAAGTGTCGTCCCAGATTGAGCTTTGCAGTCCGCACAGGCTAATTAGCTAGACCCTTTCCGCCTACACTGGATTTTCGCTAAGATGAAACTTTCTTCAAACGAAAAGTACAATAAAAGCGTAAAGTTTCGTCCCTGATTAGCCTATGTGGACTGCACAGGCTAATCTGGGACGAAACTTTACGCACATGCCTTAAGCCCGATTTTCACAGAGCAAGTCTTTATTGATTTCACGGAGATATTACGTTGACTTCAGGAAATTCCGCCCCAGGTACTCCCGGTGCCGGCTGCTGCCTGGGGGCCGCGCACCTCATGGAGTTATGTTGTATCTCAACATTCTTACACTCTGCTATGCCAATGGTTATGTTCACATCGGTGGCTGCAAGAAGTTGCAAGTTATTTCCCTAAAAACAAAAAAAAAAGTCTTTATGTTTATAAAATACTCAACTGCATGCACTATGCTTTAACAGGTTTTTAATAAAGATGAAAATCCTGGTTATGAGATTCGAGTAGGATGGGTCCTAGCATTCGGGCAGCGTCAAGCAGATTATTGACGATTAATTACTTCAGTTTGCATTGACGAAACTTGAAGAAACTTNTAAAACGAGTGTTGAGTTCAGAACATACGAAAGCGACAGTATTTATAAAAACGTATTTAAATTCTTACAATTTCACCTATCGTCTCAATTCAAATTGAAGTTTTCAATTTAACTAACGTATTAATATGATTTCAGCTCCCTCAGACTACACTGAGAGACTTTAAAAACGCTCCAGTTGTAAAAATAACGAAATGGTAAAATATACATTCTTCTATTTGTATGCTATTTAGTGATAATGAGCAAAGGTATGTTACAAACAACTTCCGAAATTTGTATTGAACAATTATAACAATTAAAGCAACTTTTACAAATCTAGGGGTAACACCCTTAACATTGAAATTCGCAATTTTACAAAACTAATAACGCGTGTAACTTCCATTAGAAGCAATGCAGCTAATACATCTACGTCTCATCGACAACACAATGTTTGTGAATGAGAAAATGAACGTCGCAAACAGTTGGCTACGCAAACGATATTTACACGTTTTTTGCACGTGCTTCACGATTATATCCACGAAAATAAATCTTAACCTGTTGTATGTGTATGTAATCGACTAGCACACAAGAAAAAAAAAACAAAATATAGTTTTAAAACGTGTTCGCTAGCATGCCACGCTTACTAGAACATGAGCGTTCAGAGGCTGTTGGTATGCTGAGAACCGGAAGTGGCATAAACGACGTCGCGCGTCAGTTAAATTGCGCGATATCCACGGTTAATCGCCTTTGGTAAAGATACAACGTCACTGGAAGTGTAAAAGACCGTCCACGCCAGGGTCAGCCCGAGATAACAACACCTAGACAGGACGCCAACCTTCGACGGGTTCACAGACGTTACCGCTGCTGCCACCCAGAGTGTCAGACAAACAATTGGTATCCGTGGGTGAGTTGTGCACCTTATTTTATCATTTTATGATGCTTGAACAATATTTGACAATCCACCGAAGTTAGAGATTGTTCAGTCACTTTTATTTTTCAGGCGACCAATCCATGCCCGAACCGTGATACGTAAAATGCGTGCCGTTAGTTTGCGTTGTCGCAGACCTAAACAGGGATACATTTTTACCGATAGACACAAAGCTGCGAGACTTGCTTGGGCACGTATACATCATCGGTGGACCCGACGACAATGGGGTACAGTTATCATTTCAGATGAATCTAAGTCCAATGTTCAAAACTGGATGGACGTGTTAGAGTGTATCGTGGGAGAGGTGAGAGGTTCATCGAACAATGCTTACAGAAGTTTAATCGTGGCTTTTGTGGCTGCATTCATGTGTGGGCTGGGATTTCCCAATTTTACAAAACTGATCTTGTCATTCTCCAGGGCAATGTCAACGATAGGCGATACATATACACCGTATTAACTACTGTTGTTGCTCCATTTATGCTGCGTAATCTCAGAGAAGGATTATTTCAACAAGACAATGCACCTGCACACTCGGCTCGACTTACACGAGCTTTCCTTGCCACGAATAGAATTGCTGCGTTAAACTGGCCATCGCTATCGCCTGATATGTCTCCCATTGAGCATGTCTGGGACGACTTAGGAAGACGCTTATGAGCACATCGTCCAGCCCCTAGAAATGTCAACCAGTTACGTCAAGCCTCAATACGCGAGTGGAATAACATTCCCCAACAACAAATTACAAACAACGTGTTGTCGATGTGACGTAGATGCACTGCCTGCATTGCTTCTAATGGAAGTTACACGCGTTATTAATTTGTAAAATTGCGAATTTCAATGTTGAGGGTGTAACCCCTAGATTTGTGATATTTCCTCTAATTGTTATAATTTTTCCATACAAATTTCGGAAGTTGCTTGTAACATACCTTTGCTCATCATTACCAAATATCATACAAATAGAAGAATGTATACTTTACCATTTCGTTATTTTTACAACTGGAGCGTTTTTAAAGTCTCTCCATGTAGGAATCCTGATTTTAGCTCCCCTTCTCGATCCAATGGTTACCAAGGAAATCTATCACTTTTGTTTGAGTATTTCGTTAAAAAACTCAGTTCAATAATATGTTTAGTTGATTTGAAGAAAAACAATCATTATGAATCTAGTGAAACGGAACGTTTTTTTAGATGCAAGTACTAACACTGTGCTTAAGCCTGAAATATAATATGAAATAAAAAATAAGTATTTTTAAAGTAACAAGAAAAAACCTTACCTGTGTATCGTTTCGGATAAATATAACAGGTCGGTTGGCATGCGTAAGATGTGTTCCAGTGACTGTCAATACGGTACCTCCGCTGGATAATATACATAATATAATGGTATTACACACGTATTTGTATAATACATGTTTGCGATTATAAGGGAGCACGTATCAGATTTATTTCAAAAGGCGATTTAAACAATTGACAATGTTAAAGGGACTGTAAACCACGAATGACGAAAAAAGAAAAGTTCTAAAATACCGTATTTTTTACAATTATGGGTTTATATTGATTAAAATATCACGACTGGTATATTACATTACTTGAAAAAAATGCATATTTTCAGTATATTCGGTAATATAATTTCGCGATGTGAAATCGAAAGTACATCGCGAAAAT
Organism: Dreissena rostriformis; assembly: GCA_007657795.1. Classification (NCBI taxonomy): domain Eukaryota; kingdom Metazoa; phylum Mollusca; class Bivalvia; order Myida; family Dreissenidae; genus Dreissena; species Dreissena rostriformis. The sequence continues at coordinate 30,706 of VMBQ01009088.1, forward strand.
AGATGACATAACGATATACACACTATAGATAACGCAAGTATATATAAAATATATACAATTCACTACGCATGCACAATTTGCATTCCTGGGTTTACCACGTGACGATGATGATCAATCTACTTGCGTTATTTATAGTTAACTGGTAGTTACCTGGTANGCGTTATTTACAGTAAAAATAAAAAAAAAAAAAAATAAAGTAAAAATAAAAAAATAAAGTAAAAATAAAAAATAAACTTTTTTCAATCAATGTTATAATATACCAGTCGTGATATTTTAATCAATATAAACTAATAATTGTAAAACAATACGGTCTTTTACGTCATTCGTGGTTTACAGTCCTTTTAAACTAAAATAATAGATTACCTCAGAAATCCGTGCGTTGGTTTCAGATCCTCGATTACAGGGTCATCCAAGAAAGTGAATGTGACAGTATTATTTTCCAGATACATATCGTTTAATAACCCAATAAAACTTGCGTTGCCGGTATAACTCGCGTTGTTTGCTCTCGTAGGTATTGTTCCAATAATAACGTAAACGTCACTGCAATGTGTAAGAGCAACACACAGATATTATCTACAAGTACAAGCTGTATACGGTTAATCCAATAGTACTTTTCAAATAAGCATACATAATGTGAATTCATTTATTCAATATTTCATTAATAGCATGCATACTTCTAACTAAGATTCCTAAAACATAAGAGAAATAGACCTTAAATGTGTGAGATTATTTTGGACAGTTAACATAACAGCGTGGGTGCAGTTCTGACATCAGTAAATATCTAGCTAACTTCTTTGACCAAACCCTATCTATTATAAAAAAGGTGTTTTTTTCTTGGGATATAATCTGGATCATACAAGACTCGTGTTTCGAAAGACTTGTATAGACACATTATTCGGACAATTATATTTTAAACTCAAATTATGATTTGATGTTCTGATGTGTAATGAGACGTGGCCAATTTTGAAACCACAAAATTGTAAGGGGAAAACTTCATTTTCAACTATATATCACAATAACTTGAAAAGAAACTTCTCTAAAGCCACACAGCTAACAGCTTTGCTATGTGGTATTTGACATCATAGTATGGTCCTGTACAAAAATCGTTCATATCATGTCCCTGTGGTCAAAACTGACCACGTCTAATGGGTGACATGATATATAAAGTGTAAAGCAAATAACACAAAACATATTCGCCTCTTAAACCGCAAGGGTCAGAGGTCAGATATTTGCGGTGTAGCAGCAAATAGTGTTCTTTCACAAAGATTGTCCAACAAATGGCACTGTCGTCAAAACTGGATAGTGGTCCTGTACTTAGTTTATATAAATCAAGTCTCGTTGGTCAAAACGTACCACGTCCCAGAAACCTTATCGTAAATTACTCGAAAAATGCTCGAAAAAAAGTCCCAGCACTTTTATATTTGGTATGTAACATCACGTAATGGTCCTGTACAACGTTTGTTTAGATCATGCGTAGTTGGTCAAATCAGGCCACATGTTTGATATACACGTATGTAGCATGAGTAATGTATAACTAGTCTTTCAAACCATACGGCAAACAGCTTTGGTATTTGGTATGTGGCATTAGAAAGTGGTTTTCTTCCAAGATTATTCACACCATGTCCCGAGGATCGAAACCTACCACAACCGATGCTCATATACTTTATATAGACTTATATGGTGAAATTACTTTAAAAATCTTCTTGTCTAAAATAATAATTACAAGAGGTATAATATTTGGCATTTATCATCAATGAGTTTGCTCAAATCATGCCCATATGCGTCCAAACTTGCCGTGCCTGGAAATGTGGGTGTAAAATGTTTTATATTGACTTATACAGCATTATAACTCAAACTATATTATAAAAGTACAAAGTACTCAGCCTTGATATTTTGTCCCTTACAAAGATTGTTCAAATCATGCCCCTTTGTCATTGTGGTGGAACGTCTTTCTAAAATAGACTTTATGACTTCGCTATTTACATGTATATATAATTATAATGGCCTTTAAGCCACAATAAATTCCTGTAACTGATTAACCGCACAGTATTATCACCTGAAATTAGTTGATTGATTTATGTTTATTGATTGATTTCTCTGTAAGTTGAAATATATAAGCAAATATATGCCACATGTGTAATACCATTGAATGTTGATGGAAACCGGAGTTTCTACGTGTGAGTCAGATGCTCTACGCCAAACTATTCTTCTTTGCTTGTAAACTTACTTCGAATTTTTTGTGAATAAGAACAAAAAATGTGAATATGGGATGTACAGACCGAGGGGCGATAAGGCCTAAAAGCTTGGTACAAGCGCAGTGTACTTAATCGTTTTACTACATAGGCATCACACTATATCACCCGAATAAAAATGATAAGACTAGTAATTACCAGATCGTAATTATTTGAACGATTTTAGAGAGGTATTTTTGTACTTTGATCGATCCATTAGAGAAGATCTCTTCAAATTTGGTGTTAAAGTATTTGTTGAATTGAGCTTTTACAGCTCTTATTGTGCAAGAGTTATTAGGCCCTCATTGTAAAGTATTTGTCGCACGCAAGCTTTTACTATAACATGAATAAATAAACATAAAAATAAAATGATGTGCAACACCGATCGAAAGTCAAATAATAATTTAATAGCAAATGACAGAATTTTTATTAATATGCGTAAATTCTTAACAATCTCACAACAAATAAGCTAATTTAAAATTGAAACAATACCTTAGTTTGAGAGTATTTATATATGAGAAACAGTTAAAATGTGTGTTTCATAATTTATATGCCTTTCTAAATCTTTTTATTACTAGTAAATCTTATGTGAATACTATACCAAGTCGTCACGGAAACTATAAATACCATTTACTATTGTTTCCTTGTTTCGGTAAAAAAGGGGGGGGGGGC
>VMBQ01009089.1:0-28096 GCA_007657795.1 Dreissena rostriformis
CGAGCTAAAACAAATAGTGCTAAATAGTGCTAAACAAAACAAACTTTACTATTGTATTTGTTCACTATTGTACCGGCTACTTTATATATTAGTGTAACAGGTCTTTTCATACGGTGCTAAGTCTTCAATTTTCAAACTGCACAAATCATTTGGTTCAGTAACAAGAATCTTGTCAATATAGATGGACCTTTATCTGTACACGTGTTATGTTTCGTAATTAAATGAAATGTCAATTTGTCACAACAGTATAAAGATTGATTTTGTTTGACATCTGATAACAATTTCCGCATACAACTCCAATTGTTATTCTGTGTACCGTAGTTACTCTAACTTTTTGGACACCCTCGTTTTAAGCCAAAATAATTATTTGTTTGTGACTACAAATTTTCGGACACCCAGATTTCCCCTATAATTGATGACTCTAAATTTTGGAATAGTTGCTTTGAGCAGAAATCAACACACTGGTATTTAATCCGGTGACACACCACACAAGTGTTTTACAACTTGACGACGCTCATAAAATCTGGCAGATGTATGCGAGCATTCATTGGACGGTCCAATTCGTGAAAAGGTCCCTTTAAGCAAAACTTGTTTTTTTTTCTTTACTATGACAATTCGTTAATTACCGAGTGAAGCCATGCATTGTCTATGACTATGACCGGTATACACGCTTATTTACCCAAATAACACAAATTGTATACCTTAAAGGGACCTTTTCACGTTTTTGAACATTGACAAAATTGAAAAGAAAAAATAGTTTGAGATTTGCAAATGTTCGGTGTAGTTATGATATTTGCGAGGAAACAGCAGCTGATAATACTGAACATTTACCATGCTGTAAACTATCCATTATATGCTCCTTTTAACGATTAAAAAAACAGAAATTATAAAGCGTAACAAACGCGAAACGATTGAAAAATTAAGAGAGTTCTGATGTTATCGTTATATTTTGTGACATTACGAGGATTTCTTATTTTTAATGTATAAAATACACCACTCCCTGTTTGAGCACGGATGTACGAGTGGTTTACGTGCTAGACTTTTACTCCAAGGGTCAGTCGCTCGAACCTAGTTGAGGGTTACTTTTTTCTTTCTTTAATTGTTTTCTTTCACCGGAGCTATTTAGTTCCAATATTTACAGATATCAAATTTAAAACATACGTGCCAAAATCTATGAAAAGGTCATTTTAATTCTTGCGCGGGTTTGTGTGTGAATCATTTCAGGAACAACTGTATGATGTCGATTTGTACCAAATATGTTAATTTGATTATGAAACTAAGTGATTCAATTATCTACAGCTGCAGGTTCCTGCTTTGGGTGTGGGGCGAATTGGCACACATTTATTGTGCCATATTTTAATATGTTTAAAACTACGAAATCAAAATTTTCACGGTTGTTTGGGTGCGAATTAAAATTAATTACTAGTAGACCAAGCGCTTGTCATTGACACAATGAAATTATTTTAAATTACTTGTTAATTGCAAATACATCCATAACTAGAAATGGCGCGGCAGAGGCCGACGCGTATCCCCACGCCGCATAGATGTTATATTAAAAGGCAATTTTGGGTGCACAAGGCCTATGTTGGTGGGGCCCCGGGGTGGGTAATGTGGACATGGTTGGTCGAGATGCATCTTGCTTTGATTTATCAAAGCAAGTTTTTTTTTGGAAATTTGACAAAAGAAGTTAAGGGAAAGAATGTGAGTTTTCACTCTGTTTAGTGTTAGGTCAAAGTGCCTTTGCCTTTGCTAAGAATCACATGGCCACTCTTTGCTGGAGTAGTTGCACGTTTTGCATGTTGTCAGGTTGGGTGTGACAGGCCCAACCAGTTTTGATAGAGCATTTATTATATGATATAAGAAAAGGTTCTGTGTTTGTGTATTTGGACGGAGATGAATGGTGTTTTAAGGGACCCACGGGAAGACAATTTCCGGCTTTATTGTTTGGTTTCTTTGAGCGGCAATTTGTAACATTCCTCCTTTCTTTGAAACAGAGATCGTGAGGTTTATTGGTCTCCTGAGAGAGTGCACATAATTAATATGTTTATGTTCGTATAGCTTACGATATTGAAGGCAACTTTATCGTAAGTAGAATGATGCGAGCAAACGTAGTATTGTATTTTTCTATTTCATTCTTATTGAATATATTTATTCTTGGCATATATACAAATAACTAGCGAACTATTATGTGATCATAAGAAGATAGAAAAAAAACGAAAATACAAGAAAACCAGACAATTAAATAAACATAGCAATAGTGTCATTGCGATTGTTGTATACAGACACATAAAGTGTGTGTACTGGCATCGCTTTATATACCGTGTGAACAGCGTACAGTGTGTGTTTGAATAGCGATTCATCAAGGCAAGGTTTCTAGGAAATTACCCCCCAAAAAGGGTGATATTAGTAATTATTAATTATCGCCTTTGCTTCGAAACTCATGGGCACTCTCCGCTGGACTTGTTGTATTTTTTGTAAGTTGTCTGTTTGGGTGTGTGCTTGTGTTGAGGCCAGACTAGTTTTGACAGAGCGCTTACTATATGATAGAATAGGAGGACTGTGTTTGTGTATTAGAACCGAGATTACTCTTTTTGTTAAGGGGTCCAAGGAGGACAATTTCCAGATCAATTATTGGTTTTCCTTGAGCGATACTTTGTAGGATTTCTTCTTTCTTTGCAACAGGTTTTTTGGTCTCTTGAGAGAGAGCGCATGTTATATTTATGTTTTAATAGCTCATGATAGCGAAGGCAACAATTATCGAGAGTAGAATAATGCGCACAAAGCTAGCATGGCATTTTCCTGTTTAAGTCTGATTAACATATAAGTTGTGGTCATATTTAAATTAACCAGCAAACTGTTATGTGACCACAGAGAAAGAGTATACGAAGATAGACAAACGGAAATACACGAAAACCAGACATGCAAACAAACCAATCAATAGTGTCATTAAGCTTGTAATATACAGGCATATTAAGTTTGTATATGAGCTTCGCTTGATATCATGGAATGAATTTACTACACAGCATTATAACGTTTGTAACAATATTATGTAATAATAAATTAAAGTAAAGGTTCAAATGTACCAAAATACCAGCGCCATGATCCAAACACGGGTCTTTGGAGAGCAAAATCTATGATACTTTATGAAACATCATTACTCCCTGAGAATAGATTTACGGAAACAACGCATAGGCCGCAAATAACATAATGTTGTATCTTCTATATTTCTTTATTAATACATTCCAGTAACACATACAACAAAGACAGATATGTCGGTAATCATATGAGCTTATTTTGTCAATCATATACTTTCTAGGCTTAGCCGCTGGTAGAAGCTTGTAAATGATGTTAGTAGATTCACGCATGAAAAAGTACATGGTAATGTTTGGCGATAAAACACTTCAAATCGTTTATTTGCACTTAAAAGAATAGTAACACAATAAGTTATACTAAAACACTGTCATTAAATTGTAAGACACTATACGTACATACAAAACATGGTTACCTTTGGAAAAACTGTGCAAGCAATTGCTTATGTATCATAAACCATTTAATGCATGTATGAAAAAAACAAGTATAATGCAGCATAAAATGCATATTGTTCTAAACACTATCTTATAAACATCATCATTAATTATCTATCAAAAATTATATCATGCTTGTACTAGCTTATCAAACATGAATCATGAACAATTAAATATAATTTGAAATGCACAACAGAAAAAAAAAACATATTGACCTCGGCTGCACATAGTCTCGAATTTTCCCTTAACCATAATATAAGAATTCCTTAAGATACTTTCTGAAAAGCAACACAGTATCAAAGAAGATTGTTGACACATCAACTTAATTTGCGGAAGAAATCTGTTAATGTCGGTTTTTATTGATATCATCTCTGTATGTACACTCGGAGACACCAATGCTTTTATTCTTCAAACATCAAAACAACCACTAAGGATTACAAATTTAAACTTCAGGGATGTAACACTTAGACATTTTGATTTCCTTGCTCTTTGACAAAGAGATAAGTGATGAAAATGTATTCTCATTTGGAGACATAAATTCGTTTCATCTTCAAAAATCAATACGATCAGAAAGAATAACTAATTTAAACCTCACAGATGAAACCCGACTGCTTACATTTAATATATTCATCGGAGAATTTCATTTCTTTGTTCTTTCAAAAAGAGATTAATTATAAATATTAATTATCATCATGGAAACCTACCATTATTTCAACTGTCATCAAATTAGCAGATTTCCCTTACGAAACGTCGGTTTCAAGAAAGGTGTTAACGGGGGTTGGAGCGGGATACAGAAGGCGCCCTCGCCCTACTTTATTTTAAAGGAAATTAGCCGAAAGTAAGGGGGATAATAGGAATTATTTATTTGAAGTCTTTTACCTTTGCTTAGACACTCATGGGCACTCTCCGCTATAATTGTTGTATTTTGTGTTAGTTGTCTGCTGGGGGGTGTGCTTGTGTACAGGCCAGACTAGCTTAGATAGAGCACCTACTACATGATAGAAGAAGAGGGGCTTTGTTTGTGTATTTGGACCGAGATAACTAGTTTTCGATGGGTGCATGGGAGACACTTACAAGATCGATTCTTTGAGTTGCAGTTTGTTAGATTTCTTCTTTCTCTGCAGCGTTGGTCTTGAGTTGTATTGGTTTCCTGGGGGACCACGCATATTATGCTAAGATTTGTATAGCTTCTATTTAGCAAAGGCATCATTTTTATCGTTAGTAGGATAATGCAAGCAAAGGTTATATAGTATTTGCTTAAATTGTCCATTAGAAGATTTGTCGGTACTGAAAGGAACCAGTCGGAATTAGTGGGTCTCTGTCAAACAATGTGAGAAGCTTAATCATAACTACTAAACTCATTGTAATTAGGAAAATAAATGGTATACCTGCAAAACATACACAGTCAGAAAATATTAATACTGTCCTCAACGTATCACTTCTAAAATCAATATACCAATAACCTTGAAGTTCTACCAATTCGACTGCAAATACATGTCGCAGGTATTGTACAACCACAACAGATTGATGTCACAATATAAGTTTCACCCTTGGCACCGTCACCATCTCTTTAACTTTAAACGGCATCGTACTACTTAAAAATCTCTCAACATCTTATTATAACAACCAGTGTCCACGTCGACAGTGCCACAATCATGGTATTTACGAACTCAACATATATTCCGACATCCGTTGAACTTCTTATATATGTGTATGCCGAGGAAATAAATAGATCAATGATCAATATAACTACGGTTTTTGAACTAAACAAGTACACTTTTAAGTGGCGGGTGTAGAGCACCGATACACTGCACCCTCCGTTTAACGTCCTTTCCGGAAGACATGTTATTTAGTTAGTATCAACAGTGAGAAAACAGTTACTATGACAGTGAGAGAAAAACAATACATTATTGCATGGTGTGACCAAGGGAAGACAATTTCCAGATCCATTATTGGTTTTCTCTGAGCGAAACTTTGTAGGATTCCTTCTTTCTTTGCAACAGAGGTCGTGAGGTATATTGGTCTCATGAGAGAGCGCGCATGTTAGATTCTTGTTTTTATAGCTCATGATAGCAAAGGCAACAATAATCGAAGTAGAATGATGCGCACAAAGGTAGCATTGCATTTTCCTGCTTGAGTCTGATTTAAAAGCAACCCAATGTTTAAGTAGGTTGTCGACACATGAACTTAACTTTCGGTAGCATTTATTAAATGTCGGTTTTTGTTGATATCATCTCTTTATGTGCACTCAGAGACACCAATGCTTTTCATTTTCAAATATAAATACGATCAGAAAGAATAACTAATTTAAACCTCAAAGATGCAACCCGACTTTCTCACATTTAATATATTCATCAGAGACTTTCATTTCTTTGTTCTTTGACAAAGAGATTAATTATAAATATTAACTATGAAAGCCTAGCATTATTTCATCTGTCATCAAATTAACACAGTTCCCTTATGAAACGTCGGAAATAAGCCGAAAGTTTGGGAGATAATAGGAATTATTTGTTTGATGTGTTTTGCCTTTTTCTTAGACACTGATGGACTTAAGTTGTTGTATTTTGTGTTAGTTGTCTGTTCGGGTGTGTGCTTGTATAGAGGCCAGACTAGATTTGACAGAGCGCTTACTATATGATAGAAGAGGAGGGACTGTGTCTGTGTATTTGGACCGAGATTACTAGCTTTTTAGGGATCCAATGTAAGACTATTGCAAGCTCTATTCTTTGTTTTCTTTGAGCGACAATGTGGAAGATTTCGTCTCACTTTGCACCAGAGGTCTTAAGGTATATAGGTCTCCTGAGTTATGTTTATGTTTGTATAGCTTAAGATAGCGAAGGCAACACTTATCGTTTATAGAATGATGCGAGCAAATGAATGATTGCATTTTCCTGTTTCAGTCTGATTTGAGTATTATTTCTGGTCATATTTAACAAATAACTAGCAAACTGTTATGCGAACAAAAGAAAAGAGAGGAACGGAAATACAAGAAAACCAGACATGCACACAAACAAATCGATAGTGTCATTGAGCTTGCTGTATACAGACATATTAAGTTTGTATATTGGCGTCGCTTTATATCCCGTGTGAACAACGTGTAAGTTGTATCGGAATTTATCAAGGCACGGTTTTTAGAAAATTACCCCAAAGTTAGGTGGATATTAGTAATTATTAATTTGATGCATATTGCATTTGCTTAGAAACTCATGGGCACTCTTCGCTTGAGTTGTTGTATTTTTTTTAAGTTGTCTGGTTAGGTGTATGCATGTGTGCAGGCCAGACTAGTTTTGATAGAGAATTTATTGTATGATAGAATATCAGGGACTGTGTCTGTGCATTAGGACTGAGGTTACTAGTTTTTGTAGGGGTCCAGCGGAAGACGATTTCTGCATCTATTCTTTGCGTGACAATTTGTTAGATTCCTTCTTTCGTTGCAGCAGAGGTCTTGAGTTGTATTGGTTTCCTGGGCGAGCAAGCATATTATGTTTATTATTGTATAGTAATGTTTAGCAAAGGCAACACTTAGTAGGATTTGCTATTTCGGACTGTTTTGTACATAAAACTTCATGTACATGCCATATAAAAAGCACGCTGCTATGAGAACAAATAGAAAGAGCATACAAGTAGCATATCATATGTCACTTAAGAGGCAAGAGAAAACCGCCACCATTATTTTTATTGTAATGGTAAGTAGGTATTGCCATCAGAGCCTAGTCACGCGGACGGGATAGAGTTTCGCTCGGTGCGCGATAGTAGCTCAGCTGGTACGCCCTTCACAGCATTAAAAAAAAAATTCAATAACTCGATGTACGTACACATGGGGTATGAAGTATATGCATTGACAGGAATAATGCCAAATAATAGATTTACTATTCGCACTTTATATATACTTTATCTAGGGGATGCACTATGGAAACATGAAATGTGGACCAAAAGTGCGCACTATTTGCGTCTTCTAATAATGTGTGGATAATTATGGAATGAGTGATGCCCCCCTATAAGGTTTAGCAACAAATTACAAAGTGGATATCGAATAATAGGACTTCGTCAATTTTCGTGTTTGTGAAACCTCATTTAATCATTAAATGTATTTACTACAAACAAATTCATGTTTTTTTAAGATTATTTAATAACAATGATAAAATCAAGTCATATAAGCAACAACACTTCAACAGCGGTACAACAATTACAAAAGGTTGATGTTTTCTTTAAAATCTGTTCATTCATTCACAATAATAAAACAACATATTACAAACAGAACACAATATTGTACATAGTCGAATAATGGGACTTCGTCGATTTTCAGGTTTTTGAAAAATCATTAAATCATTAAATGTATTTATTACAAAAAAAAACTATTTTTTTGTGAAAATGTATTGAAAAATTATAAAATCAAGTCATAAAAGCAACAATCTTCAATTAATGCGACATCGCCGATTTTCGAGTTTTTGAAAACTCATTTAATCATTCAATGTATCTGCTACACAAAACTACGATGTTTGGAACAATTTTTAATAATTATAAAATTAATTTATATAAGCAACAATAATACACTAGCGGTACCACACTTACAAAAATGTGATGTTTTTTTTTAAATATGTTCACTCAATTACAATACACAAACAACATATTACAAACAGAGCTAAATATAGTTCATAGTCGATTAATGCGACATCGCCGATTTTCGAGTTTTTTTAAACTTATTTAATCATAAAATGTATTTACTACACAAAACTACGATGTTTGGAACAATTTAAAATAATTATAAAATTAATCTATATAAGCAACAATTATACGCTAGCGGTACCACACTTACAAAAATGTGATGTTTTTTGTTTTAAAATATGTTCACTCAATAACAATACACAAATAACATATTACAAACAGAGCAAAATATCGCATCGCCGATTTTCGAGTTTTTGAAAAATTATTTAATCATAAAATGTATCTACTACACAAAACTACATTGTTTGGAACAATTTTAAATAATTATAAAATTAATTAATATAAACAACAATAATACACCAGCGGTGCCACACTTACAAAAATGTGATGTTTTTTTTTAATATGTTCACTCATTAACAATGCACAAGCAACATATTTAATGAAAGAGCAAAATATAGTACATAGTTAATAAAAACAACGTGACTACGCCGATTTAGGAGTTTTTGAAAAGTCATTTAATTATTTAATGCATTAACAGACTGACAGACCGACAGACCGACAGACCGACAGACAGACAGACAGACCGACCGACAGACAGACAGACGGACGGACGGACGGACGGACGGACGGACGGACGGACGGACAGACAGACAGACAGACAGACAGACAGACAGACAGACAGACAGACAGACAGACAGACAGACAGACATTTTATTTCAATCCAATAAGGCATTAAAGCCCACGAGGGCATATATACAATACAAGTATTGACGAACAGTGTAGACAAGAATACAAAGTTTTAACAAAAGTTGTAGTTGTATGTTTACAACATTTGGAGTAGATCACAATGAGAACAATATTTCAAAACAAACTCTTCACATGTGCACCTTCATACTTTTTACCCATGCTGATAGACGAGTAAACTCAAAAATGCCAAGCTAAATTATCTAAGAAATATTACATGCAAATCTGAAATCCGGATATGTTTATAATTTAGTTCCATTTTAATATTCTATTACGAAAACAAGTAAAATAACCAATCGCAAAGAAACCTTTACATACAGAAATTAATACATTTTGATCATTTAATTTGCATTACTTATATATCTATCACAGATGGTATTTTATCATCTATAGAACATTATGAGTGCCATAGATATATTTATATACCTTACCGAAACGAAAATGTAAGACTGATATCATGGGCAACTGCTATCACTAATATCTGTACTTAACTGAACAATATATACCCACGTGTCATATATTTGACTTACCGAAAGAAACTTGTAAGAAAAATATTGTGGAAACTAGACCTAAAATGACACGTTATAATACACTAATTGAAAGATCTTAAAATACCTTATGCTTTAACGAGTAAGATTAACTACACAAAACTAAAACGTTTGGAGCAATTTTAAATAATTATAAACTCTAGTAATGAAAGCAATAACACTACACCAGCGGTAAAACAATTACAAAAAGCCGATGTTTTCTTTTTAATATGTTAACTCATGGGCAATAAACAAACCACTGGTTTAATACAAGAGAAAAGTATAGTACATAGTTTATAGATATCGAATAATAGGACCTCGTCGATTTTATAGTTATTGAAAACTAATTTAATTAAGAAATGTATTTACTTCACAAAACTACAATGTTTGAAACAATCTTAAATAATTATCAAATGAAGAATGTATTACATTTCTTCATTTAATTATTATTTAAGATTGTTTCAAAGTAACAGTAAGCAACAACACTGCACTCGCGGTAAAATAATTACACGAAGTTGATGGTTTCTTTTAAATGTGTTAACTTATTAAAAATACACAAACAACATATTTAAAACAAGAGCATAGTACATAGTTGATATCGAATAATGAGACTTTGCCGATTTTCGAGGGTTTGAAAACTTATTTAGTCATGAAATGTATAATTATACTACACAAAAATTTAACGTTTAGAACAATATCATGTAATAAGGTTCAAATCTACAATATACCATTGTCATGATCAACACACGGGCCCTTTGAGAGCAAAATCTACGATACCGCATGAAACATAAATACGCCATGAGGATAAATTAACGGAAACAACACATAGGCCGTAAATCATCTGTTTGTTTCAGGTCACCAGACTCACTCTAGAGAAAACTTCCCGATCCTCTTAACCCTTTGCATGCTAGGAAATTAGTCGTCTGCTAAAATGTCGTCTACTGAATTTCTAAAATTAGCATTTTCTTCGATTATTTTCAAAGACAACTATCAGAATAGCAAACAGTTTGGATCCTGATGAGACGCCACGTTTTGTGGCGTCTCATCTGTATCCAAACTGTTTGCAAAGGCCTTCAAAATTCGGTTCCAGCACTGAAAGAGTTAACTGTTATTTATGATATGAATGGTTTTAAATTGTTTGAGGACTGCAATGATTATTTTGAAACATGTCTTTTATTGATTCCATAAATAACGTTTTTTTATAATGAATGTTAAATGTTTCTTTCTTTTTTTGTCACTGTATATTAAACTAATGTATAACACCTTACTCTACCTACCCTAATAAGCGACACAACCTTAAACAATCAGATGGTTTCGCCTTTTAAAAAACTGAAAACAAATTCAACATCAGCGATAAAAACTATTTATATTTTTCGCATTGTCAAGCTCGAGAATAATCCTTTCACATCCTCTCGGAATTTTTGACCGCTCAAAATATACACGTAAAAGTTAAGAGCGTGATTAAGGTTCATAAGGTAGATGCCTGTGTTCATGATGATCCACCATGCTAAAAAAGTGATCGAACTGCTCTCATAAGAGTAAATAAACAAATTCATTACCCTGAAAGGAATATTTGTTATAATAAATGTCAAATTGGCCATTAGAAGATTTATCGTCACTGAACGGAACCTGTCTGATTGAGAGGGCCTCCGTGCAAACGATGTGCGGAGTTTAATCCATATAACTAAACTTTCTGTAGATATCACAATTAATGGCATACATGCAAAACAAACCCAGTCACAAATTAAAAAGAATAAATACCATGTATAACTTTTGGAAGTCAGAACCCAATTAGCTCCCCATTGCAAGAATTCGACTGCGAGGAAATATCGCATGTATTGCACCACCACAACAGCGATAGATACCACAATCTCCGCGAGTATCACCCTTGGCACCGTCACCAACTCTTTAACTTTGAACGGCATCGTAACACTTAAAAATCTCTCTGTAGTTATGACAACCAGTGTCCACATCGACAGACCCCTAAACGTGTTATTTAAGAATTCCAAATATGCACCGGCAACCGCTGAATTGAAATATTCATAAAACGAGTCAATAGTATCATTTAAGATGTTAAACAGCGGACTCGTAATTGTCGCTAACAAATCTGTGCCTGCAAGTATTCCGAACAGAATATTGGTTGTAGTTACTTTGTCCCTCGCAACCACTATAATTATTAGCACATTGCCGAAAAACGACGACGCTACTAACACAATATAGAGGAAAAGAGGCACGTTCCGCAGTATAGGAATCAGGTTTGCGGGGATGATATCCTCCGTGGCGTTTTCTGAGATATTCATTTCATCCAACTGCTTTTGCCAATAAATGAACCTACGACCAAACAAACTAAATCACTCGTGATATGTACACATATTTATAGCTAACGGAGCCATGATTAAATCATTATTATGAATTGATGTTTATTATATGACGAAAGGACTTCATTCGCTGTAAATCATAAGGGAAATCAGTTTTACCTTGATAATGGTTTAAGCGCAATACATAAACCATGTGATTCTCACCATATAAAGCAGTAAACTTTTTGTCAAACCAGAATTCTCCAGGGTATGTGATAAATGTTTTGGAAATGGTTTAATATATAGACAATTCATAAAAGACTGTGCTGTCTTTACACAAACAAACATTTTCATTAATTCAAATATAAAAAAGATACCAAAAAAAAGTTATTTAATTTGAACATCATGAACGTGCTTCTGAAATGTCATCTTTATTTTTTATTTTATTTTTTTCCGTGAAATATATGATTTTATTGGTGAAACACAATGCGATTTCAGTGTTTTCACTGAGTAAACATATCAGAAAAAAACTGCAAAATGTTTGTATCACTTGCAACGATCTACCAGTGTCAGTTACTTTTTTTGACAATAAAAGAAGTGTGAAGAAATATTCACAAAATTGTTTTGTTTTCCCATAAACCCATACAAAAATCAACACATTGTTTTATATTAAATGATTTATTTGGCGGTAACGTTTTCTTTCGATTAGAAAATATTTATAATAAGAAATTCAGGTAACTAAAAATAAAAAAAAGTATAACACATGGAATAGCATCATGTCCTCGCTAAACTATAGTTCAGCGTGAGAACGTCTTGTGCATTCATGTATTTTGTATTGGCAAACGACGCACGTGATTTTTGATCTCTCTAATGTTTAATCTAATATAAACAAGAAATATCTTTACACAAAAAAAAATCTTTAAGTTCTTGGGCTTTGTAAGTCTACATTAACCTTTTGATTCCAGGGCATGGCCAGTTTTTATCCCAGGGGCAATTTTGTTTTAGAAATCTTTGTAGAGAACTTCTATTTTATGTTACATATCATTTCCTTTATAACATATGGCTGAGAATGTGATTAACATGTAGCAATAAAGAAAATCACTCGTCTTTAATAACAGGATCAGACAAAGACAAACAATGTAGAAATAGACATGCACAACATTCCACATATAATACGTCAATAATATAAATTATACATTATTTTAGAAAATGTTCTTTCATATGTTCATATATGACTTCTGAGAAAGAATTAACTATGCGTTAAGCCCTTTTTCAAAGGAATGAGCTGCGTTTGTCATTTGAAAGTCATGTTGCGTAATTTGCTTTAAAACAAAGCCACATGGAAAGAAGGGCGGGGGGNTTTTTGCACTTAATTAATTTTAGTATATAAAATGGCATCAGGAAAATAAAGTATACTGATTTGGGTCAAATTGTACTGTAAACATACACACATACTGCATATGAGGAAAACAAATGATATTTGAACATCCGGCCTCTCGAAGGGCAACGAACAACAGATTTCTGGAAGGGTTTAACTTTTTTATTCTGACGTCTATGATTTTGAAACCTGAAACCACGTTAAACACGAATACCGTAGAACCGAATGGGCGTATTAATTTAAATATATACATTAAGTGGCAAACCGGATGAAAACACCAACAAGTCCCTGTATTTTCCTCCAATAATTTCTCCTGTTCTTTTACATTGTGGAAGCGTATTTTGAACTCCAAGTTTAACCCATTTATGCCTAGCGTCTAGATAAAAGGCCTTGGCAAAAAGCGTAGACCCAGATGAGACGCCGCATCATGGTCTGCGCTGTTTGCTTAAAGGAATTTCTATAAGAAATATTCTAAATATAGAAATAACTATACTAAACATCCCTAATTTTGGAAATAATTTGATCCTATTTAGAAGGATAGGAGAGTCCACTAGGCATAAATGGGTTTAGGTTAGTAACTCATTCCTGTTCTCTGTAGATACCATGCAAACATATTGTTTGTGCCAGTATCAGCTGATTTCGAACTACCGGGTATATATCTTTTTCAAAATGTCTGGTAAAAATTGCTTTCGTTTACAAAAGATTGACTTCATGTAAATAATACTTGTAAACAGTGTATAATAGTTGTATATGAAATAATATAAGTTCAACATGGCATAATCGTTTGTGTCAAACGAGGGTGCCCGTGAAAGTGAAGCTGGAACTTTTAATTATTTTTACGGTCGAACTGAAATAAAATATAAAAATAAAATAATCAAGGATACAACATAGAAAACCTTTATGTTCAAAGTGTGTATAATTCTGCCATTTCTTCTTGTCATCCATTTGTTTCTGAGTGAGGCTTGAAAACCATAGTCGCAGGTTGTTTCCATTAAAAAATCTCATTGGCCCATACACATAAACCAATTTATTTTTACACCATACAATATCAACCTCCGCGCAGAGATTTGACTGGAACCAGCATAGCTGGATCAATGTTCTATGTGAGAGCATGGAACGACGACTCTGCGTGGAGATTGCATACACTATGTCAATCACCACGCAGAGTTGTCGCTCAATGCTCTCACATACAATGATGCTGGTCCCTGTCAAATCTCTGCGCGGAGGTTGACAATATGTTCCAAACTAATCAGTTGGCATCAAACAGGTTCAAGACGGCTGCAGAATCGTTACGAAAAGAGAAAAATGGGCCCTGATCATCACAAAAATATCCCAAAACGCCCCGAATTTCAAATTCTGCTTTCCTGAGTCGTCGGGGTTCTTTTGGGGCCAGGTTTAACTTTCAATTGTTTATCTTAGTAGGCAGCCGCTCGACACGGTTTCAACTCGTGTAAGGGTTATACATGACCAGTAACTTGACATAAGCTTATTCTTAAATTATTTATAAGTAAGATTTATGCAATGTATGTGTACAACAATTTATCATTATATATCGGGGGCTGCCAAACTAATTCAATTTAAATATAAATACCTGTTGTAGTTCAAGATAGACGTTAAACCTCAACGTCATTGCGATATAAATGCACACGTGTGCCGCATAAACGATACTTGTGAGGTAGCAGGTCCTGACGTTTACCACCTTACAAGCAGTTGGGTGCGGGAGAATATCGCAAACGAGTTGCCTTACTGTTCATCTGTCCGTACTTAAAACTCATCGCCTAGAAAAAATAAAATCTTTTAGACGCCATTGCCTTTTACGGGGATTGTATTTTATTTAAGAAACTGCTCACTGGATGTTGCAAATATTAACATCAAAAGTTGTTTTTCAGAAACAAAATGAAACGCAGTTCATTTTCAGCACACTATCATTTCCGCTTACGTCACATCTTACATCGATCACCCGTTCCTTGATGATAATGGTGAAAATGGGACAGTCAGGTCAACAGGCTTTCTTTTTTCGGCGTAGCTGAATAACCTAGATTTTCACCTTAACCTGACCTATGTAAGTGTCCAATAGAATTCAAATAAAATTTCCCGCGGAAAAGACCTTCATTTATTCCATTGGTTAATTTGAGCATAATCCCCCAGAACATTGGAAACATGACCGCGTCTTTGTAGTATAGCATGATACGCTGGTTTGCTGCGTGTTCAGCATGAAACAATTGTATCTCTAATGATAAGTCTTGATGGATAGACTCAACTCTTGACATCAATACAGTTTGTGTGTGCCCCTTTATATTCAGAGGATTGTCAGCGCCAGAGCGTTTGTACTTAAAGTCTATGTTCTCATATTTAGTTATAACTACCATATTGCTGTCTGTGTACTAGTATATTTTATTTCATAAATTATCGTTTTTCAATATCCTGATATTAGTTTTGGCAAAACCATTTTTAATTGTTGTCGAAATTGAACATTAAATATGTAAAAGTATAAAGTTTTAAACAAGCCGTCGTTCCAGCAGTGGAATCGTTACCTCACTTTAAGCATTGCATTCAAAGCCGCAAGGTATCAGGGTGAGTTATATAATATAGACGCTATCGGGTGAACTAGGTGAACTGAAATTGTCTTTAGACCAGATGTTAAATGAAGATATTCGCCGATATAATTATGGTATCTCAATAATAGAGTCTTAAGGTGTTTTCAACAAAACCATGATAAATATTATTTTTGATTTTTTTAACAAGAATTTTTCCTCTATATTGACCGATGTATTGAGCATGAGCGAGATGATTCTCTATACTGTTAATAATCGAATCAAATAGCAATGCCCGACAAACCACTAAACAGGTTTGTCCGAAGAACGCGCGAATACATATTTAAAATATGTACGGATACTTCGCGTGTGGCCGGTTGACTTATATGTTTTAATTTCACTTCTATTCTTCTTTCTTCTATAAATATATGATCAGCAATAAGTAATAATGTAAAACAAACCGCGAAAACTAGGCGTAGCATCCCGTACTGCGTGAAATGCAGCTAAGAACTGCACGGAAAAAGACACATGCTATCTTTGATTTCATTCATTAAACTCTTTACCTTTCACCAACTCAAACCACAATCAATGCCGTATATCTTTTTTTAAAGATATTTCTTGTTAATATTATTTGATATTTGGTTCTAAAGAAAAACCGGCATTAAACTCGAAATAAAATCCATACAGATATTTTCATTTTTAGACAAAGTTTTTTTTTTACAGAAATTGACCTTTATTAACAAAGTTATATATTCTGATTTAGTAACGTCAAAATGTATGTGTTCTAGCCTCAAGTTTCGATAACATTTTAACTATTCCTTTACCAAGATCTATAAAGAGCGTTTCATTAATATTGTTAACAAGAGGACCATGTGCTCTTAGGCGCACACCAGAGACCCAAAGGAACTAGACTATTCTGGAAAAGTGTGAGCTGATTTATTTAGATTGGTCCAAAAAGTGACTTCTAGGGTATCAACATGATTTGTTTTATTTGACCTTATGACCTAGTTTTTTGAGCTCACATTACCCAGTTTCAATCTCAGCCGAAATTTTATTGGGACACATGTTCTAAGTTTCTTGAAGATTGGCAAATAAATGTGGCTTATATAGCGTCAATAAGTTTCACTATAGTCATACAAGGAAAACTGCCCCGCCCCCACGGAGGCCATGTTTTTCAACAAGCCGGAAGAATTTTCGAACTCGACCAAGAAGCCATAAGAAAAAGTGTTCTGACCAAGTTTCATTAAGATTGAACTACATGCATAAATGTGACTTCTATAGTGTTAAAAAGGTTTTACAATAGCCATTTAAGGAAAAATGCCCCGCCCACATGCGTTCATGTTTTTCAACCAACCGGAACCATTTTCGAACTCAGCCCAGATCTCATTAGAACGAATGTTTGAAGATT
Source organism: Dreissena rostriformis (assembly GCA_007657795.1). Classification (NCBI taxonomy): domain Eukaryota; kingdom Metazoa; phylum Mollusca; class Bivalvia; order Myida; family Dreissenidae; genus Dreissena; species Dreissena rostriformis. The sequence goes on from VMBQ01009089.1 coordinate 17,078, forward strand.
GAAGATTGTACTTAAAATGTGAATTATAGAGTGTTAACATGGTTTTACTATAGCCATAAAAGGAAAAATGCCCCGCCCCCTGGTGGCCATGTTTTTCAACAGACCGGAACCATTTGCGAACTAATCCAAGGTATAATAAGAACAAATCTTCTGACTAAGTTTCATGACGATTGGACAATAAATGTTACTTCTAGAGTGTTTACAAGGTTTTACTTTAGCAATATAAGGATAACTTCCCCGCCCCCTGGTGGCCATGTTTTTCAACCAACCGGAACCATTTTTGAACTCGTCCAAGATATCATTGTGACACATGTTCTGACCAAGTTTCATGAAGATTGGACAATAAATGTGGCCTCTAGAGTGTTAACAAGGTAAATAATGACGACGGTCGACGGACAAAAGGCGATCACAAAAGCTCACCATGAGCACGTTGTGTTCGGGTGAGCTAAACAAAGTTCTTGCGAAGACGTACATTTATTGCTTTAGGCGATGCTCCATCACAAACCAAATGGATGTCGACTTGACCGACTGGTAAATAGTAATTAATATATATGAATAAGTTGGGATAACTTGCTTTTAAACGACCTAAATCAGTAAGTACACAATATCATTTATTATCATGTTGAGTATTCCATCTTAAGTTGGTCCATAATGAAGATGATGATGATGCCACGAATTCTGTCCATGCCTTGACAATCACTGCATAGGCGAAAACCGTTACGTCTATCTATCTGGCGTCATAATGCACAACACTCGTAAGCAGAGCACCATGTCGACAATTACCCCAATGTCTATGAATGAGAGAAACGCATGAGACATGAAGAACATTCACAAAACAAAAATATCATCGGAAAACACGTTCCCTGTATTAAGAATCATCAGATAACCTTGATTTTTGGTCGACACACATGCACACACACGGAAAGGGGTAAAAATATAATCCATTTACATGACAGGGGCATAATAAAATTCATCAGATGATTATAAAACACTTGAAACCTTTTTGAGCATACCTATTTGTTTACAATAAACACATAGATTTAAGGTTGATCATATAATTGACATAAATAAATTGATACATGAGATACACATGCATGCCAAATATGAAGCTGCTATCCTCAAAATTGCAAAAGTTATGAGCACGGTTAAAGTTTTAAGACAAACAGAATGACGGAGAGAATGACAGACAGGCCAAAAAACAATATACCCCCTTTTTTTTAAAAAGGGGGCATACAAATCTACATTAAGTTAATCTCCCACCCAGCTCAATATGTAAATGTAATCTTGAAAACACTTTATTCTCAATTTTGAACAATTGTTAGCAAAACAACTAAAACACTAATTTCCAAATTTTTGGTCAAACCGCCGGGATTTTTTCCAATCCAAAGGGACCCGGTCCCATTCCCAAAATGGTGAAAAAAACACTGGAGTAATACCTTTGCCTCAGGGTTCATCATAGAGAGGACATGGGCTCATTGATCTCCATGATGTAGTGCATCACCCTACTCCAGCTGAAGTACAGGAGAGAGAACATGGGCAAATATGAACGCATAGCCAAGCATTGAAAAACAGGCAAATATGGGAACATAGGCAAATATAAGAATATTGGTAAATGTGGGAACATTGGCAAATATGGGAACATAGGCAAATATGGGAACATAGGCAAATATGAGAATAAAGGCAAATATGGCATCAAACAATTTTAAAATATAGACAAATATGGGAATAGGCAATTATGGGAACATAGGCAATTATGGGCGCATAGGCAAATATGAGAATATAGACACATAGGGGAACATAGGCAAATATCAGAATATAGACAAATGTTCGAACATATGCTAACATGGGTACATAGACAAATGTGGGCACATTAGCAAATATGGGAATAAAGAGGAATGTTGGAACATATATGTAGGGGAATGTGGGAGCAGAACTGGATACCAATAACAATATTGGGAATACTAAATTACATAATACCAAAGGTATGCCTTATAAATGAAGAGGTGACAGCCCAGACAAAAGTTCATGATATAAGACAACTGCATTAAATAATGTCGTTGCATTTGTTTCGGGGCAGAACTATTCCTCCGTAATGTATTGACCAAAGCTATTAAGAAACATGTAAACATATGAAGCTAGAACAAACAATAACATATTATACACAAAGCCCAACCTTTGGGAATAAGACTTCTTTTGTTCTCTAATCTGGTCCGTATAATCTGTTTCCACATCCTTTTTCCAGAGGTAAATCAACTCAATCATTCCTGACCTGAACAAAAATCAGAAACACAGATTATTTTTTAACAGAAAATATTAGGCAGGAACAGTGCTACTAATGATTGCACAACAGATCTATAGATTGGACATTTGCACTTAAAACTGCCCAATGTGAATTTACATATTACATCAACAGATTAAAGGATTTTGTTCACAGTTTATCAAAACGAGAATTTTTCAAATTATTGTCACAGATTCGAGAAATAAATGAACAATATACATCAGTGTGCGAAATAACACTTATGCCGTAGACTTACACTTTCGTTTACAAAAAATCATCGTTAGAAATTGATTAAATTATAAAGCATCTCAGAAGCGAAACGATTTAAGAATTTCGATTTCTTGTGTTATCGTTCTATTTCGTGACAACATGTGGATGGTTATACAAAGTATAAAAAAATGGCAACCCATATTTCTCGAAATTTCCTTTGATTTTCCGTTTATTTTGAGCTTTATAGGGGCTTTAAGCTTCCTTTTTCAACAAAGATACTTTCTAAATCCCACTAATGACCTCTTCAATGACTTGAGGATGTAGTTGTAGTTGTTCAGCATGAAGATGGGTTGAATGAACAGGTCGCTGTACGTCTGAGCCTTGTTACTGAGATTGAGGCCAAGCGCTGACAGGACCTTTGCTGAAATGGTAAAAACAAAACAAATAAAAAGTGTTCTGTTAAAACTGGACTAAATGCAATTGCGTTAAGTGTAATCCCAGATAAGCATGTGTAGTCCGCACAGGCTTATCAGGAATGACAATTTCCGCCTAAACTGGATGGTCGCTTAGAAGACACTTCCTGTAAACGAAAAGTACAATAAAAGCGGAAGGTGTTGTCCCTGATTAGCCTGTGTGGCTGCACAGGCTAATCTGGGACGACACTTTACACACATGCTTTAAGCCCAGTTTTCCCAGAACAAGGCTCAAATTTGGTCTTTGTTTTACAAAATTTCTGTAACAAAATCATAAATTTCAATTTTAATCTGTGTTTGCTGTTTTTAAGACAAGCTATGCAAGTCAATGTAAAAATAAATCGATAACAAAAATCTTTATTGTGACATATTCCATCTTCTTGATGCAAAAATATAAGTTAGGTGCTTCATTTAAAATTGAAGCTTTTGTAAAAGCTTAACAATCAATCTTGATCCCCACAACAATTACCCACTAGCCTAAATCAGGACGTTAAATAGGCTATCTCTCCAATAAAAAGCAGACCTTTATGCATGAATTTGTATAGCAAAAACCATTATGATGAATATACAGGTATCAAGAAACATAAACATAAGAATAGTCCACTAAGCCCCTCTTATGTTTTTTTTAATAGTGTGGAAAACATGTACAAACAAATCTGAAAAGTATTCACAGAAAATAATTCAAGTGAATAGTACTGCTTATAAACTTACAAGCTATTATAAAGTTTAAAGTGGGCAAGCAATAGCGTTCATCAATATGCCAAAGTGAATTTTAACATTCATATGAGCCCTAAAGGGCTTAATGTATGTGCGGAAAGTGTCATCCCAGATTAGCCTGTGCAGTTACCACAGGCTAATCTGGGACAACAATTTCTGCCTTTACTAGATTTTCGCAAAGAAGAAACTTTTTTTTTAAATACCATAAAAGCGGAAAGTGTCGTTCCTGATAACCCTCTGCACTGGCTAATCTGGGACGACACTTTATGCAGATGCATTAAGGCCTATTATGAGGTTTAAAGGCTCTATGAAGCTCAAGAGGCCAATCACACACCACGGTAGTCTGCAAGTTTCAGGGGAGCTTTGCGATCATCAACTGCCTCACTGGGGGCAGCCAATTCACCTGCAGACAGACAGGACAAGAAAATTGTCATATCCTGCATACAACTGCAGATAGACAAATGTCTGGCAGCTCATTCAACTGAGTCTCAGAACATGATAGTTTCCATTATCACATAAAATAGAGCCTTGCTCTGTGAAAACGGGGTTTAATGCATGTGCATGAAGTGTCGTCCCAGAATAGCCGGAGCAGTCTGAACAGGTTAATCAGGGATGACACTTTCTGTGTAAACTAGATTTTTGCTAAGAGATTTCTTTTAAATGAAAAAAACAAAAACAGCGGAAAGTGCATGCCTGATTAGACTGTGCAGGCTAATCTGAGACGACACTTTACGCACATTCATTAAACCGGTTTTCCCAGAGTGAGGCTCAATTAAAAATTGATGCGGCATGTTCACTTAAAGATAGGGCACAAATGGTTAATACAACCCAATCAGCGTACAAGTTATAAGTCTATTATGGGGATTGCAGTTAGAAACCATTATCAATAGTCCGACTGTTGCAAAACTGAGTAAACCGACCCGGATAGATATATTTGTTACACCAAAGATTTTTGTTCAAGGGAAGAAATTCATGGCAGCAACTATCTTTATGTTCCAATCAAAAACAAGAGGGCCATGAGCCCGAAGGCGCTCACCGGAGACACGAAGGAACTAAACTATTATGAGAAGGTGGAGTTCGAAATAATAAAAGTACTTAATGAAACATAAAGTTTCATGTAGATTGGAATATAAATGTGACTTCTAGAGTGTTAACAAGGTTTCACTTTAGCCATATAAGGAAAACTGCCACTGCCCCCTGGCAGCCATGTTTTTCAACCAACCGGAACCATTTTCGAACATGCCCAAGATATCATTGGGACACATGTTTTGACCAAGTTTCATGAAGATTGGACAATAAATGTGGCCTCTAGAGTGTTCACACGGTTTTACTATAGCCATAAAAGGAAAACTGCCACGCCCCTGGCAGCCATGTTTTTTAACCAACCACAAGCATTTTCAAACTTGTCCAAGATATAATAAGGACACATGTTCTGACCATGTTTCATGAAGATTGGAAATAAATGTGGCCTCTAGAGTGTTCACAAGGTTTTACTAAAGCCATATAAGGAAAACTGACACGCCCCCCTGGCAGCCATGTTTTTCAACCAACCGGAACCATTTTCGAACTCGTCCAAGATATCATTGGGACACATATTCTGACCTAGTTTCATGAACAACTAGAGCTTTGTCACTGACGTGACGTATACCCCCACATGCTGCATTGACACAGAATATTTTGCATGCTGTCTCACAAAAGAAGAGAAGCTTATTTATGGCAATTTTTAAGAATTATTATGCCATTATCATTTATGGCCATTTTGACCTTTGAAATCTTGAATTCTTTGGCATGATACGCCATCCAATGCCTGTGAACAAAATTAATGTGGAGAGTAATATTAAAATCTCACAATGAATGACATAGTTATGGCCCAGACAAGCTTATTTATGGCCATTTTTGACCTTTGAACTCAAAGTGTGACCTTGACCTTGGAGATATCGACGTAATTTTATCGCGCAACACACCGTCCAATAATGGTTAACAAATGTGCCAATTGATTTCAAAATCCCACAATGAACGACATAGTAATGGCCTGGACAAGCTCAACTATGGCTATTTTTTACCTTTGAACTCATGTGTGACCTTGACCTTTGAGATATTGACGTAATTCTTTCGCGCGACACACCGTCCAATGATGGTGAACAAATGTGCCAATTGATTTCAAAGCCTCACAATGAACAACATAGCTATGGCCCGGACAAGCTCATTTATGGACATTTTTAACCTTTGACATCAAAGTGTGACCTTGACCTTGGAGATATTGACGTAATTCTTTCGCGCAACACACTGTCCAATGATGGTGAACAAATGTGCCAAATGATTTTAAAATCCCTTGATGAACCACATAGTTATGGCCCGGACAAGCTCATTTATGGCCATTTTTGACCTCAAAGTGTGACCTTGACCTTGGAGATATAGACGTAATTCTTTCGCGCAACACACCTTCGCATGATTGCAAACAAATGTGCCAATTGATTTCAAAGTCTCACAATGAACAACATAGCTATGGCCCGGACAAGCTCATCTATGGCCATTTTTGACCTTTGACCTCAAAGTGTGACCTTGACCTTGGAGATATTGACGTAATTCTTTCGCGCGACACACTGTCCAATGATGGTGAACATATGTGCCAAATGATTTCAAAATCCCTTGATGAACGACATAGTTATGGCCCGGACAAGCTCATTTATGGCCATTTTTTACCTTTGACCTCAAAGTGTGACCTTGACCTTGGAGATATTGACGTTATTCTTTCGCGCGACACACTGTCCAATGATGGTGAACATATGTGCCAAATGATTTCAAAATCCCTTGATGAACGATATAGTTATGGCCCGGACAAGCTCATTTATGGCCATTTTTGACCTTTGACCTCAAAGTGTGACCATGACCTTGGAGATATTGACGTAATTCTTTCGCGCGACACACTGTCCGATGATGGTGAACATATGTGCAAAATGATTTCAAAATCCCTTGATGAACGACATAGTTATGGCCCGGACAAGCGGGACAGACAGACAGACCGACAGACAGACAGACCGACCGACAAAGTGACTCCTATATAGACCCCATTACCAATGGTAATGGGGGTATAATAAATATGGCCTCTAGAGTGTTCACAAGGTAAATATGGCGACGTCGCACGACGGACGACAGACGATGGACAAAAGGCAATCACAATAGCTCACCATGAGAACTTTGTGCCCAGGTGAGCTAAAAAGAGTGTGAAAAAGTACCTTGAATCTAACATGCTCACACAAAAAAAAAAAAAGCTAGAGCTTTGTCACAGACGTGATGAAAAACCCCACATGAAGAGTGGATGACAAGTACTTGAAATAGGGAACACCATGCTGAATGTGTAAAACGCACTAAGTGACCCCGTGACCTAGCGTTTTGCCTGACATTGCCCATTTTCAAACATGGCCTAGAGATCATCTAGATAAAACTTCTGACCAAGTTTGGTGAAGAGCTGATGATAAGTACTTGAAAAAGAGAGCGGACACCATTCTGAATGTGTAAAACGCATTAAGTGACCCCTAAAGTGACCCCATGACCTAGTTTTTGACCCAGCGAGGCCCATGTTCGAACTTGGCCTTAAGATCATATAGATAAAACTTCTGACCAAGTTTGGTGAAGATCAGATGAAAACTTCTTGAATTAGAAAGCGGACACTATGCTGAATGTTAAAAAAAGCACTTAGAGACCCCGTGACCTAGTTTTTGACCCGGCATGACCCATATTCGAACTTAACCTAGACATCATCAAGATACAAATTCTGACCAAGTTTGGTGAAGATCGGATGAAAACAACTTGAATTAGAGAGTGGACACTTAATACGGACTAACCGACCGACTGACTAGACAGACAGACCGACAGACAAGTTCACTCCTATATACCCCTCTAAACTTCGTTTGTGGAGGTATAATAAATGAAACATTTCTATTTCCTTGGCATTTATTACATACACATCATCATGCCTTAGCAATTCGATTGAGGGTTGCAGGATTATCCTGGGGAGAAAAGAAAAGATTGTGTATCATACATGTATCTTTTCTGTGGAAAATCGAAAGGGATTTCAGCGATGTGCAGGACAGATGTAATGTGATGCTCTGAAAATTGTGCAAACAGTAGATATTTCCATGAGGAAGGGATAGATAGACGTCTCTAGAGTTTATTGATGATATAGAGAATATTTGTTGGATTTGGTGGAATATCGATTTTAATTCATGAGGGATCATAAATAAATATATATATAATAAACATATATTTTTCTTATGATCACAAGTGAATTAAAATTGATAAAACACAGGATCCAACAACTTTTCTTTTTATTTATGCTTACAAATGATTATTTTTGTATTTTTGCTGAATAAATGAAGTAGTAATGTCATGAAAATTAAGTCATTTCACAGTATAACAGTGAAAATTATGAATAATTTTCACTGTTAATTTTTACTGTTTGAAACAGTGAATTATCAGTTTTAATTCACTGATATTTATAAACCACCAGAAAGCATAAAATAAATGTCAATACAGGAACATTCCATGTGACCTGTTGAGAAATGCTGCTATCTATGGCTGGGAATCTTACCATGGCTGGGTTTTCTTCCCCCCACATCTGGTTATACGTATAATATTTAATGAGACATGAAACCAGCGATTATATCATTCTACACTTTGCTAATACACACTAAGTAATGCAATATATGCTTCGATTTCAAATAAAGTGTTGAAAAAACATGCTGTTCTTTTATCAATACAAAACTTTCATTCAAATATTTGTGTCTCAATAAAAAATATATTACTACAACTAGCTATATTAGTTTCAAACTTTTAGTATTAATTAAAAAAAAAGAACATTATATATTACTTATATTATTTATAAATTATAAAATATATAAATTATAAAAAAAAATACAATCTCAAACTAATAAATTTTTCCAAAGTCTGACTATCGGACCAAGCATTCATCACATGACAGATTCAGTTACTCCCCGAAGGCTTACTAGTCTATCAGCCAGATGGGTTGGGTTGTACCACTCAGGGGGGCAAAACAACTCCTATCTTACTTGATTGTATACTCAATATAAAGAAACAAAATGTTTGATAACCATCCCAGTTGGGCAGCTATAAGTTATTATTGAGCTGTTTCTATGGCAACCGTCAGGCTTTGACTAAATAGCTAGTTTAGCTAGTATAATTCTCAAATATTTCTTCAAAATTGGTTCTAGAAAAAAAAAGTTTGGTGTTTAAATGAAGATTATGATTATTACCTTATTACCTAGTTTGATCTGCAGTAAAATATGCAAATTAGTGCATGTGCATATCTATGAATATTAATGAGATTGCAAGTAAAGTTCCTAAAAACTAGCGAACCTCCTTAATAGTATGGTCAATAAACACTTTGACCCAAAACAAATTGCTAAAAAAGGTATTTTAAATGATCCTGGTAGGGTAAAAGGTCTTTAAAAACATATCAAAAGTTTACCACAATCGGACCTCCGGAAAGTTTTTTGTTCAAGATGGCCGCCAAAATGGCCGCTAAAGCCTATTAATGAACATAACTATGTAACTATCCAATCAAATTTGATGAATTTGGTGTCTATACCTAGGTTTCGAGGGACAAAGAACACATTATGATCATCAGAACTTGTTTAAGTTTAATATAGTAAACACAAATCCAACATGGCGTCGAAAATGGCCGCCAAGATGGCCGCAAGAACCTATTTATGATCAGAACTATGTAACTATCAACTTAAATTTGATGAATTTGGTGTATTTACCCAGGTTTCAGGGGGCAAAGAACACATTAATATCATCAGGCAAAGTGTAAGTTAATTATATTACACAGAAATCCAAAATGGCCGCCAAGATGGCCGCAAAGATGGTCGCCAAAACCTATTAATGATCGTAACTATGTTACTATCCACTCAAATTTGACGATTTTGGTGTCTATACAAAGGTTTCAGGGGGCAAAGAACACATTAAGATCATCAGACATTGTTTAAGTTTATTATATTTCACACAAATCCAACACAGCGTACAATGGCCGCAAATATGGCCGTCAAAATTTAGTTATGATCATAAAATATAGCTATGTAACTATCCACTCAAATTTGATGAATTTGGTGTATATACCCAGGTTTCAGAGAGCAAACAACACATTAATATCACATTTTTATCATCGGACAAAATGTAAGCTAATAATGTTACACCGACATACGAAGGACCACAAGTCCATAACTTGTTACTCAAACGTTATGGTTGTTATGTAAAATGCCATAGTTTAGGAGACAAGGAACACTTTAATCGAATTGAGGTTATCACTAAGGAGTTGAATAATCATAAAATCCAATTTACGGCATTCGGAAGAGAGACTGAACCAGCACATGACTTCATGCTACGATCAGGTTTTACTAACTTCTGTAGACTTCATTTTTTACCGTTGCTGAAGATGAATTACAGCATATATGCACGAGTTCTTTCAAAAGGTTAATATTATACACTTTGTGTTCCTTTGACTATTTATTTACATACAAGCGAAAGTAGATGGTCTTATTGTCCCTTTCGGAGTAATGCAGGATCAAGATGAGCAAATCTGCATCCTCGCCCACCAACGTTGTGGTGCTTCGACGGGATCGTTATACTGTTGCTTCAACAATTTGAACGTCTGCATCCCCTGATGACAGAACAACATAGAATCCCATTTAAGTCAGAGTTGTGCTGATCAGAGCAATCATGCCGGCCTTGTTTCTGTCACGAGACAAAAAGTCTTCCTTTTTTACATGAGCATTCTGTTTCTTTGATGAAACTCACAATATGATTCACGTTTCCGGTGCGTTTTGTCTTTGTTATAATCAACGTCTTCGTAGCCATTGAACCCCACTGTCGCTTGTCCGTAATGCCATTCTCTGAATCTACATAAGACTCTGCTATTGCGTTATATGAGTCGCCCTTCTACATGGAAAACGATGCAGCAAAGTGCCACCATCATGCATCTGTTTCATGAATACAGTTCATCACAGCCTCACATGATGTGTCTACAGCATACTCTCAAATTGCCTGAGCGATCTGAGGCTTATCTGCTGTACAAAGTATGTTCTTGGCTTCAAAGAAGGCAGCAGGATGGGAGCTCAGTTCATAAGACAATACGACTGCAAGGGAAGGATCTCCAGATTTTGACACCACCAGAAAACGCTGGAACAGAAGAGCAGGATCAAAAGCACGGTCAGAAGCGATCTTAACAGCCAAGCTATTCCCAAGAGATTTGGCTCTGTATTTTCTAGTGAATTTATAAGCAAAGACCGACTTTCCTATGATATCTCTTATGATCGTTTTCCC
>VMBQ01009090.1:0-17394 GCA_007657795.1 Dreissena rostriformis
GACCCCAATCGTACTCTCAACCTCGCTCTCGGTCCCTGGTTTCGTGTGTTATAATGTTATGTCACTGGATAGTGAAAGGCAGATCATTTTGTTAGCATTATGACAGCCCAAGTTTAACATATCCAATTTAATATGTATCAATGGCCTTAATCGAACAGCGAAAGAACAATCATGTAATAAATCCAAATTTCAAACAATAGACACAGAAATTATAATACTATCCCTGTTGATATATCCAGATACATTAATAAGTTAAAATCCTAAGAATCGACAAGTTTCCATCTTCTTAAAATTCTGTCTAACTGTTCACCATTTCCACCGAAACATGCTATTCTAACGACACCAAGGTATATAAAAACACGTAAATGGCGATTGTCTCAAAAGCGGTAGTCCACATTCATTTCGCAGTGTATGTTCTCTTGACAGAATATAAATCGTGGTTATGTCTAACATGCTGAAATAGATCCGCCGTAGAAAGTAACAAACATATTGTAGCTATTACCAGCAAGTAAACCACACACGTCTTATGCCGCTAAAACCCTATGCTATCATGTACACCTTTTCCAATATTGATGTAAACAACTCGATTTATACCTTAGAGCCTACTTCGATATAAGTCCATTTACATTCATGTACCTCAGGAATACGACACGTCTTGTGTAGTTTAAATCGCTTTATTTTCTGCCGTTCTGCTACCTACAGAGTATTTATAAACAACTGTGTTTTAAAACTCGTTTTATGGACGAAGCTAGTGTTGTGTTCAACTTTGAACCATAGCGTCCTAAAAATAGCATTTCCTTTCAACGTTGATTATCGTTTGTATATGGGTGTACCTACCATATCACGATGTGTTGTTTCAAAACTGGTGGTTATGTTTTATTTACTACACACAACTTAACAATTGCCTTTAAAATTAGAAAATATAATTATAACGGATTAAGGTCCGGACATCCTAAATCCCGGATACCAAGCCATTTCTGAAGAATTGAACATGCTTTATCTTTTGACCTCGCCGAAATATTTATCCATGATATTTGCCATACTACTTGTACAAGCTATCGTGGCCTCCCCATCACACTTAAACGCACTTAACCTTGAATTCGCCAGATCAGGTGACTGTCATCCTCACCCAGGACCGACCTATGGATTTCCTTTCTGCGTATGTGCAAAGCCATGTGCATCTGATGAACATGTATTGGCTGTAATTTCTATGACCAGTGGTGTCACCATAAATGCACGAACATGCCACTTAAAGTCTTCCAAGCCACTAAAAACATCAGTTGGATTTGCTGTAGTTGTGGACTTCGAAAAACTTCTCCACTACCCGTTTTAAAACAAAACAAATCGACTCCATTGTTACTTCAGTAGCAACATAAAACTCCTACATTTAACTTTCTGAAAAACAACGATCACCCCGAAAGCCATTATATCACAAAAAGCAGATACTCACCCTTTAACAAGTATATTGGCTCACCAATGCACACTTTCCCACTCGCATGTGAACCCACCACAGGCAATAACAGAACCAGCTAATATCGGTTCCTACTTGTTATCAATTTCCAAAGCATGCGAGCTAATAAAGCTGAATACCGGCTAGTCCTGAAGGGAGCAGAACCAGACATAATAATTGGGAGCGACACTTGGTTGCACCAGAGTTTCTATGAAAGGGAAATAATCCCTCCTGGTGATCACTTTATAACTAAACAGGGACAGAACCATGATGGGGTCATTATGGCAGACACGGACATCATCGCTGGTACCGAAATCAACATCACAACCGACACTGAGATCTGTGTAGCCTCTCCTGAAAGACCAGGTAGTCACTCCATAATAGTTTGTGCAGTGCACCGTCCACCCTGCACGGACCAAGTATACATGGATAAAATGTGTCTTAAGATCAGGAATTTACGTCTCAACTACCTTCTGGATTGTAGCTGACATGAATCTCCCCGACATCACCTGGGACAGCTATACCATAGATGGTAACTCAAACCCAGTCGGCACTAACCCGCTGATGATCGAAAACCATCTTTAATACAGGCTCTGAGAAAATTGTAACATTCCCGACAAGAAACCACAACACACTTGACCTTTTATACATGGATAAAATGTGTCTTAAGATCAGGAATTTACATCTCAACTACCCTAAGTCTACCGTCTTGATTGTAGCTGACATGAATCTCCCCGACATCACCTGGGACGGCTCTACCGTAGATGGTAACTCAAACCCAGTCTAACCCGCTGTTGATCGACACCATCTTTAATACAGGCTGTGAGCCAATTGTAACATTCCCGACAAGAAACTACAACACACTTAACCTTTTTATTACAAACAGGCCATCTCTCATAGAAAAATAAAACAACATATCTGGAAGAGATCATGACATCGTCCTGATCCAAACAATCAGCCACAAAATCCTCCTATGGAAACAAGTCAATATTGAAGGTCTCCAATAAATGGCCAACACATTTTTATCTAAATTCATTTCAAAATTCAGCGAGAAGACATATATCGACACGCTGGTCCAACTTAAATGAATTCTGCATGACATCTATTGACAGCAAATTACCATAAAAAAATGACATCACCAAGAAACAGTCAACGTTGGGTAAATACAACGATTAGACGTCTCTGCAACCAGAGACAAAAAGCACTACAATCAGCTGCGTAAAAGCTCCAAGCTCCGAGTGCAAGCGAGCATACAACTTATGTAAACAACTTGACAACTGGCAATCATGGCTAGAAACTCTATTATTTAATAAAGAGCAAGTGCTGTGACAGCTCTGGTGTCTCTTCACTAAAGAGAGAAGGCATGACACACAGTGACCACCCCCCACAAAAAAAGCCATTATACTTAACCAGTAGTTGAGTAGTGTGTTCAACAGTGAGGACCACAGCTACCGCCCAACATTTACTGGTGACCCATTCCAAACTATCCACAACTTCTCAGCTCACGCTTGTCTTTGCTTCTCCCCTACAGCAAGGACGCGTCCCAGCTAAATGGGAGTTGTCACATGTGACCCAAGTCTTCAAAAAAGGGGACAGAAGCAACCCTGCTAATTATCGCCCTATCTTACTGACATCCTATAGCTGCAAGCTTATGCAACATATTGATATGCTCTGCATATAGGAACGCTAAAGGATCTAACATTTGGCTATATTGTGAATGCAATTTTTCTTACCTGTTTCTGTGAATCTCGTGGGTTGACTAGTTAAGCAGCCATAATTTATATGCATGTGAACTTGTTAATTTCACAGAACATCATACAAACAAAAAACATAGCTGTTTAGAAAAAAATCAACCGTTTACTGCAAATTCCACTTTTGTTGTTGTTCTTGTTGGTACTGTGTCTAAACTTCAATTTCATTTTATGATATCTAAGTGTGTGCAATTAAGCTAACATAATGTTGAGTGACCATATCTTTCCATCTTCGTTGCGTATCTATTTTAATATGCATACATACGTACATTCTTCGTATGTTATTGTCAGACCACTCACATTTCTGATCCAGTCGCAGCCGTATCGTCGCGTAGCATTGTGGTTAAGTTTAACCTATTTGTGGCAGCGACTCAACAAAGCAAGAAACAGGCTGTTTCTAGATATGTTGAAATCTCTGTATTTTTCTCGTTTAAAGTGGTATATCCATCTTTCTAAGCGCATATAGTTTGTTTTACATTAATTTGTGTTCGAAATTCAATATGGCGGTGTGTTTTTGCATGATGTAATTTTTGACCATTTTTATGGTCGATTGACGTCAAGATAACCACCTTTTGGGCCGCTGACCATTTATTTTGGGGCAAGCGACCAAGAATTATTGGTCGGGTCATTTAATTTGGTAAGTGGCCAACTTTTTGGTCACTCGAATATAAAAGGGCCCAGAAATTATGTTCATGAAGTCAGTCAAGCCGTAACATTAAGGGCAGTAACATCATTTTCCAAATATTAAGAAACTTCCACATTATACCTGTTATGAATTTTTGACGTGTAACGAATACAGCTACATGCAGTTAAAAACTGACTTATTATGTTATTATTAATACAATCATGATCAATGATGTGGAATGTGCTCAATCAATATTGATAGAAATATTACATGCTATAAACTTCAAACCCATTATGATTGTCGTTTGAGTTATGTTGATGTAGAGTTTGTTAACCAACAGATTTTTATATGTAATTTATACGCGCACAATATTAATTGAGAAAGAAATTATAAATGTATTTCTGTTAAACAATACTTAGTTTCTTCCAATCATTCTAGTATGATTGGGGATTGTATGTTTCTGTTTGATTCACAATTTTACAAATAAAGTGGTAATACCGATCGATACTGTACATGTTGGTTGTAATCAGGTTAAACAAATAATTGAGAACTATAAATAACAAATAGTGTTCGATATGTGCAACCTTATTTAAAAAACTATACTTGGAATTAAAATCAGGCAATGGTGAAATGAAACGTTAAAGATAAGATAGGGTGTTTGTAAAACGTTTATATGTTAATGCATACTATGATTCTTCAATCTCTCCATTCTCATTTTCTGCATATGATTTGATATGTGTATCATAATAATTTCATATTAGAATATGACGATTTAATATCTACGTTTGAATTATATTTTAAACGTTTAACAAAAAATACCCTACATGTATTAGACACATAGGATGATTTAAAAGATATAATTAAAAAAAATTGTATTTACTAACACACAAATAATACTTCGTATATTAAATAGATTACAGATTTCGTTTAACAACACCAACATGCACATTTACTTAAAGGATATATTTAACATAATTTATATAATTTAAACACAAAAGGTTCAGGGACCGATCATGCACACATTTACTTAAAATAGATTATAACAATGTTGATAAAAAATCAAATAGCGCAATGTTAGAAACCTTTACATTATTTTATTAAATATATCATGTTGATGTTTATTTAAAAATATGTTTTAACATACGTTACCTAACGTGTCAGATGAAGACATGCAACTATTTTCAAATCCTTTAGAACTTTACTTGTTTATCAGATGAAGTTAATCGCCTTCTTTAATACACATTTATCAGATTTTTAGGAGTTTTTTTTATAATTAATTATAAGAAAAGATATAACATGTTTCTGGGGAAATATGAATCAAGATATGATCATAAGTTTGGCATTTAGTAGGTAAAACATTGAACAATATTCGGATACGAATTTAGTCATAATTTAAGTGATAACGATCTGTTTAACGATTTATTTGTAAAATGTTAAACTAAACGATCTAGCGTAGGAGCTCGGCGTGAGTACAAACGAATGTTGATAGATCGTTTGACTAATCTACAATCAAATGTCTTGACAGCCGTTGAAGAGGCACCAAGTTCGCCTGAGCCGGTAGGTCTCGGCGAAACTGTTGAACTCGTTCTTAAAGTTCAAACAGCCAATCCCAAAGTGACGTAATTTCCGTTTGGTGAAACCACGCGAGATCGAGAACGCGAACGAGACCGCGGACGTGTAAGAAATATCAACGATAAGGCGCTTCCGGTCGTAGAAAATGCGAGTCAATCGCACGGCGTTAAACTGTGCATGGTATCGGCGGTTGTTCACATGAAAGCGCTCGAAGCGCGCAGGGCGAAATCGATACGGGAGTTGAAAAGGAAGCCTGTGAGAACGAATACGGCCGCAGCAGACGACCGGTGGAGGAGAAACCGGAAGTTCATACGTCAGGATCATGTCGTTATCTCAGGTGTCACAAAGAACAGGAATTAACCATTGACGAAATATTCAGCTGAATATTTGTAGTATACAGACATGTTCCAAAAGTGAATTTGGATTGTTATTTAAAAACGCAATTTTGCCGTTTGCATTAATAATTTAAATTGCTTATGCTTAATTAAGTTGTAAATCATAATCCATCTCTGTAATGCGTTTGATAAAACGTTAACCAGGCAGCAAATTATTCGCAAATGCCACAATGTATTCGTCGAAGGTCTACATGTTCACAAGCAATATTGTTTGTTTGCCTCAACCTATTGACATCAACGAAAATGATAATTAGTTTTACAAAAGGAAATAAATTGTCCCCGTTTAAGGAATCGTTAAAGAAAAACTTTTTTTTTTATAATTGAACTATAGCAAAATACCTTAAGATAAACGTCTGTTTATAGATTTCATGTTTTTTGGAAAAACAAATTGGTACAATTTCTGGAAAACTTCAAATTGATTTTAATTGAATTGTTCCACCCATAAAATAATATTTAAATATGTCTGTACCTAAAAGTCTTGCAGTTACGACATAAGAACGTTTTATAAGGTAAACGCTTTGACTTTATTGCCGTTATCAAAACAGAAACAGTCATTACTTTTGTGTTGCATATTCATGCATAGTTCTTGTTTATTTGTTTGTTTCTAACTCAGGAATATTATATCGTTGTTGTTCATAATGCTGTTAAGTGTTTTACATGATCCACTATGTGAACATGTTATTCATTTTTACCCAATTTTACATACAAATCACTGACACGATGCTTATACGAAACTGATAACGTACCATATTTTCGAAAGTCTTGATGGTATTTTGGTGAATGATAAATACTCACAGTTCGTCGCAGTTTGGTGAGTTTGGGTATTCTTATTCTTATGGTTTGTAATATTTTGTATTTATTAATTGTTACGGGTTTTCCTTGCATGTCGCTTTGTTTTCACCGTGTTGTTAATGCGAATGTTGTTTCCGTATATTGTTAAAAATTAACAACTTGTGTTGCTTGTTGTGATATGACGGTTTGAAACAAACTGTCTAGCGAAATAAAATATAAAAAAACTATTGAAATGAACGTGAGAATGGTATTGACAAAAGTGAAAAGACACACGTGCGGATTGTCTAAAGATGTTAATTTAAAAACGTTCCACTTTTAAACAAAAGCGTGTAACTACAAAACGGTAAATCTTTCGCCCCCAAATCACAATGCTTTAACATTGCTAGGAGCTGACAAAAGGCTGAAGTTAAATGACATGAATCCGCATTTTCATATGCAATTGCGAATGCTTATTAAACAAAGAGAATACAACTTCTGTAACAATGTAATATAATATTTAGACGACGAAAGTGAAAACAAACAGCACTTATTGAAGTCTTGTTTGAGTCTCACACCATTAACAACAGAGATCATCATCGCTTTGTCACTTCTAGAATGTATTTTTATTGCACCTAAGTTCGCTGACTTTGAACAACTTGCCAAAGAAGTCGAATGATATGCAAAACTGCCGCATTTCCTTGAGGTAGCATTTGTAACGACCTTTTGTATGTCTTCCACGCCGATTCCAACTTCTGTTCCAGTTCTAAGCAGTGACCTAGCATGTTCAAAGAGGTATCAAAGTGGGATACGACGATATAGACCTTAGATGAGATGAATCTTGTGGGTGTCATGATTTCAGTGAATAGCGATAATTTCATCAACGCTTCAAACCGTTTAGAATCTTTGGTGAGTAGTCTGTATGTAAGATACTGTAGATAGTAGAGATAGGGTTCTATTTGCACACAAATGCAATCATCATTGCTATTAACTTGTAACATACCAGATAAAGTGCAGGTGCCGAAACGCCCTCGGTACATTTCGCACCGAAGGAATTCAGGAACACACATCGACTCTGCTTGTCTAAATATCAAAAAGACAGACCATCTTTGTTTGAAAGACTGTTCACATGATTGCTTTGCTATCTGCAATGTCAATAACTCCGATGGAGAAACGAATAACTGGTAAATGAGATTAGATTTTTTATCTTCTTCTATCTGCATTTCTATCAAGTCAAAATATGTACATGCTTCACCATATTCTCCATTACAGAAAAGGAAGGAAGCGTATCGCATGTAGTTGCCAATGATACCGGACGTAAGAGATTGTGTAAAAAAATGTCTAGCTTTAGTGATGTCATCGTGATAATATCCATGTTCTTCTGCTTTCAGTTCTAAATACACCGAGGCACCCACACAAGCCAGAACTGACATGAAACCATGAAATGCATAGTCATACTTTCTGTATTTCTCCGATGGGGCGTGATAATACGTCTCTAAGCGTATACATTCGTTTTCAAACAAGTTCAAAAGTGCCCTGGCATTGACGTTTATTTATGAAAATTGCATTCCATAAACAAGTTGCGGCACAATCTGAAAAATGTTTAATACATAGTTAAATAGTGCTGAACAATTCGTAAAATATCTGCTTCGTTTGCTTGTTCTCGCACTGAGCTGATTAAGCGTTTTCCCAATATTGTCCATTTGTTTATGTTCGATCTTTGTCCGCAGTGAATTAATAATATTTGTAAGTTTCTCCACCATTTTCGGAAACTCATGTCTTTCAATTTTCCCAACAAAAAGGTTAACATTCCCTATGGTAAAGTGTGGGCAATGGCGGCGTGTTAAGAAGCGCCTCAAATCGCAAGAATGTACTTGACACAATTGATAAGATTGCCTCCGTCAACAAATCAGGCCGGGTGTTTTCGACCGCAAAGAAAAAGGCTGTTTTGAAATGGAATGTACTTATCCTGTCTTCATATTCTGGCATAAACAACTCCTCTTTTATCATCTTTGTCAGAACAAATGCTTGCAGATGTACTGTATCTAAACTGAACATAAATAGCCGCTCTGTTAGATTTGTAGAAATTCGCCATTGAAAATGAAAATTATCGTACGTACAAATGTTTGTACTTTTGGGGGGTCCTTGTGGTACTATAAAGACGCCATATTTCTTAGCTTTTTTCAAAGTCCTCTCCGAAGGCCAGTGCCCGGGGCGAGGCCGTTCGAAAACGAACGTGCATTGCTTAGGAAGACTTTTACAGTAACACGCGTAGACACTGTCGATATTCCCTATACGTGCTGCAGGTCCGTGTCGTTTTGCGTGCCTAAGTATCGATATATGTTGTTGTGGGAATATTATTGTATGTGGAATCATGCCGTCAGTTGTCGCCCAATCCCTGTGAAAAAAATTCACGATATCACCAGGATCCCGATTAGGATCAAATTTGTGCCTGGCTTGTCTTGATAGTTCAATCATCGTTAAAACACAGTACTGTGAAGAACAACCGCTTGTGGTCACCTTAATAACGTCTTGATGATCATTCGTCTGCGAGGGTGGATTTTCTGAATAAAGATACAAGTGAAAGGTATCAAAACGTTGTAAGGTGTCTGTGTCAGACATCATTCCAGTGGTTGTAGTGCCCTCTATTTGACTTCCAAAGGTATAAATTCGTCTGTTATATCCAAATGCTTTGTGCACAAGCGTCTGTTCACGGTCCAAAGATAAATATATTTTCTTTCTCAACTGTATTAAATGTTCATTGATCGCAATGTGATTAAGAACACATGCAAGTCTCTCTGAGAAATCTGTGTCATCTGTCCAAATGTTTTCTACATCTTGGGCTGCATTAATCTCTTTCCTTGTTTTGCGTTTCTGTTTGCTTCGCCTGTGTCGAGCCATTTTCAAAGAAAAAAATAGTGTTTTTCACGCACTCTTATTTATGTATTCTGACAAACTTGACATTCCAGTAATACATTTAATAATTTTTAAAAGTTATATGTGTCATTCACTTCCTTAGTCATATAGTATCATAACATATTCCAAATTCATGTACATGTAGAGGGCAGTCAACGCGTTGGTGTCCGTCCTAAAATAACACAAAATAAAAATAGTATTAATTCCAACTCACTACCGAAGTCAATACATATTTGAAGACAAATATACATATACAATATATGTTATATTAAAATAGTTTTAATTGATCTTCTTTGTCATTGTTTGCCAAATCCTTTTTTTAAACATAAATAGATATGCAACCTGATCCACGAATCATAGACTCACAATCTCAATAGTTTGGAATTCAAACCAAGAAACAAGTGAAAAACAACAACTTACAGAGTCTAAAGTACTCTTGACAACGACCCTGTTCGTACTTTCCATCACGCTCTCCGTGCCTGGTGTCTGTTGCATCAACGTTATGTTACTAGATTGTTAAAAGGAGATAATTTCATTAATATTATGAAATCACATGTTTAACATATCCACTACAAGATTTAACAATTGCGCTTTGAGTGAAACGGGCGGCAAAATAACACAAATGCAATAAATCCATATTTCCAAAAATAGACACACAATGTTAAATCCAACTACGTGCCTGAACTATTATTATTGCTAAATTTGGATACACAAATAAGTTGAAAAATTAAGAATTGACAAGGTATCATCCGTTTCAATTTAACACGACTACATCTTTCTCTGTCTAACTGTTCACCACTATCACCGAAACATGATATTTTCACGACTCTAAGGGTGATTGAAAACACGAATGTTCCGCATAGTCGACCAAGCATAGCATGTAAAACGAGAACGAAAACTTACAAAACCGGTGTTCGCGATAGTACAAATAGAACTGTAGGTTAATCGAGCGCTATAAATAGCATTGTTAACTTTCTAGCAGCTTCACTTTCGTTTTTGAACATCCGGGTACGTCAGCTATTATTGTTTAAGAGATTGTCCTCTTTGCTTGTGGTTTTGCGCTCTGGAATAGGAGAAACGGAACGTTGACTTTGTTGAAGTTTTCCATAAATTCAAAGGAGGAGAAAACAGTGGTTGATAGAATCAGGTAATGTGATTTATCTGACACAATTACACATCAGTTAGTTTAATGTTTGCGCGTGTGAACGCTTTCGGATATAATATTTTTTCGGATTTGAATGCATACTTTTTTGCTTATATTAGTGTAACATTGATATTTTTTGAGTAAATGATACGTCCAGAAGTTTGTTTTAGATCAAATACATCTATTTATTATTAGATGTATTTATTATTAATAAAATAATTAATAAATATTATTAGTTTATTTAATTTAATTAAATGTTTTATAAAACATGTATCCATTTACAAGAGAAGACTTTTGGTATGACAGGCAAAATTTATAAATTATAAATATATAATGCAATGTTTCAGATATAATTTATAACAATATCATACAACATGCAACATAAAGGAACTTATTTTATTTCAGGGATGTAAACGTGAATGAAAAGATAATAAGCTGTCATTTTGTAGATAGGAAGAAAGAAAATATACCAAGTATTTCTGGTTTTTAGAAGAAAAATCAATATTTCTATGAAATGAACACCTGTTAACGGTAAATAACTAAATTTATATTCGGAACGGAATAGTGTTAAAGTTAACTGTCTGTTGTTTTTTTTAAATAACAGAGGAAAACAAGTTAAGACTATATTTTGTTATGTCATATTTATGTTGTTTTAACATGAGCAAGTTTAATATTGCTGTAAGAGTTCAAATCTTGATACATACTTTATAGTTATAATATATTTGTCTATTATTGAAAAAAAAGATAAAATATAGATTTGACTTCCAAAGATATAAGTTCGTCTGTTACGCCCAACAGCTTTGTGCACAATTGTCTGTTAACGTTCATTAGATAAATATATTTTTCTTTGAAACTGTACTAAGTCTTTATTTACTGCAAAGTAATAAAGAACACGTGCAAGTCTATTTGAGAAGAATTCTTCATCATCTGTTGAATTTCTTGCCACATCTTGGGAAGTTTCAGTTGCATTCCTATTTTTCTTTGTTGTATGTTTCTGTTTGCTTCGCCTGTTACGAGCCATCTTCAGAGAGAAAAAATGATGTATTTTTCAAGCACTCTTATGTATGTATGATGTTAAAGTTGACGTTCTTCAACGCATTTGACGAGTGTTTTAACTTGTTATTAGTCGTTCATGTTATCATAGTTCATATTATGATATCATTAATTCATATTGAAAGTACATGTAGCCAAAAGAGGAAAGTTATCGCTTCTGTTTCCTTCCTAAAATAACAAATAATAACACAAATTAACAAATAATATAATTTCTAATTCACTCCTTAAATCCATAAATATTTGAGTAATATCATAAACATTGAATAAATGTTATCATATTAAAACAAAGTCTTACGTGATCTTCCTTGACCTTGTATTTCAAACCCATTATTAAGACATGAATATAATAAATATTCAAAATGATCAATAAATTATATGTTTGACTTTGTAACCTTAAACATGAAACAGTTCGAAAACAATTTACTTATTTTGTACTCTTGACAACGACCCGGCTCGTACTCTCAACCTCGATCTCTGTGTTCGGTTACTCCTGTAACAATGTTATGTTATTATATAGTAAACGGGACACCATTTCGTAAGCATTCTGACAGCCAATGTTTCAAATAAACACTGGCTGGTTCTCGAGAAACTATCGAGAGCGTTTCAAATAAGCCTTAGGCTTCCGATGTAATCGAGCTAACATAAATCGGTTTAAACTTAATAAACACAAATAATATTTTTAAATTCTATTGGCCTGAATCAAACAGCCAAAGAACAAACACGAAATAATTCAACTTATAATGGAAACATTTATATATTAATGTATCTTAATATCTCGATTTGACAAGATATAAAGCGCTTCAAAACTACAAGACAACGCCTTTCTTTGGATGATTGTTAAAAATTCCACCGAAACATGCTAGTTTAATGATTTCCAAGTTTTCTTTGAAACGAGTATGCTCAAACAATGTGTATTAATATCATTAATAATGTATTTTGTCTGAAAGTGAAAAGTGAAGTCCACATGCATTTCGTATTTTTCGTTCCCTTTAGGAATATAAATCCAGAAGAAAATAATTTTCCAAATCAAAGCTTATAAATAAGTTCGATTATTAAACTTTAACACCCGGTGCATTTTCATGGCACATTGTGCTAACCTTTTGTTTCGACACGTCCATTCTATGTTTAAGATTTGCAAAACAAAACAAAACGTGTGCTACACTTAATGTTAGCTCAAAACCAAGTGAGCTGAAATATTCAAGTAGTTGCAAAACTGACAAAATAAAGTGAGCAGTGTTTTTTAATGGTTTTGGTAATATTGTGTTTACTGATTTTGAGACATCTAATGGCAGTGGTGGTTGTTTTGTGTGTGTGCGTTGTTTGTAAGGATTGTAATGGAATAAGGTTACAGTAAAACTGAGACCAGTTCAAGATTAGAGATTCACTCCAAAATTAAAAATAAGCTTAACGTAGAACAGTTTGAAAATTTAGATACACCATAAAGTAGTACCCCCTGACAAGTGTAAACGAGATTGAGTCAAACTTGTTACAATGCAATACTCGTCAGATTAAGTGTTGATTGATTCAACAACGTGTATTGATACCCATGTTTGCAAGATATAAAAGCACTAGATCGAAGTGAAAAGCTTCCAATAAAAGTAGTGTAAAAGTGTCAAGGGTAGATAGAAATAGAAGTAGTTGAACTGTACCGAGTCCTAGTACTGAATCAAGTTCAGCGAATTTAGTAAAACAATGTCAAACGATATTGGATTAGAGGCGAATTTAAAATTGAATGAAGTTTTAGAAGTAATATTTAAATCAAAATGCAGTTAGAAATTAGTTGGAACATGATAGTTAAACCAAATTGGATTGAAGTGTTTGACAAATTTCCAGCTATTAAATATCCTTGATATAGATGGGATTTATTATTTGTGAACGATGATGTGTTTTAAAGAAAATGGGAATATGCTTATGGTAGCTTGTTTGATTTGCAAAAATCGTTCAATTAAATAATAGCCCCAGGAAACTATTTTTCTGGATGACTTGGAGAAATAATGTTGACATATGGTAATATATGTATTGTTTAAGCAAGCATGAAAGCTCCTCAAGAAGATTATACAGGCCCAATTAAACAATTATGCTTCATGGGAACGAATTTCAAGCGAACGTTTTGGTTCATTGACACTTAAGAATAATGAAAATAGATAGCTGATGGTTGTTGTTGACAAATTTACAACTTGCATTACAGATTGCGAATCTCTTCCTAATATAGAAAGTCTACGAGAAGCAAATGCATTGATATGTTTAAAAAAAAAAACGTGTGGTATGCTGTTATCAATTGATACTGACCCAGGCTTTCAATTCGAGTAAACATTGTTTAAAGAATTGTATGACACATTTGGAATTCAGAAAACGAGAACTACACTATATTGCGCAGAATTAAATGGTGAAGTTGAACGGACGAACATAACGATTACTAACATTTCAACTTCATTTGAGTACAGTTACATAACAACCGGGATCAACATGTACCTTGTTGCTTGATGGCATTCAGGTCATCTGTTCGCTCAGCTACTGGTCACACCCGTACAAGATGATGTTTGGTTATGACATAACACTGCCTATTGATCTTGGTTTTGGTCGTTCTTCAAGTTCTGAAAATAAACTAATGACAATTGCACTGACTATAAAATAATTAACAGACAAAGCTCAATGGTGTACAGGATTGTCCAAGAAATAGACGACTTAACATATCAACTCACGTGATGAAAAGGACTATGACTCGAAAGTAATCTTGCAAGCGTAAAAGTTGGTGATACAGTTTGGTAATA
The DNA here is from genome assembly GCA_007657795.1 of Dreissena rostriformis. Lineage (NCBI taxonomy): Eukaryota > Metazoa > Mollusca > Bivalvia > Myida > Dreissenidae > Dreissena > Dreissena rostriformis. The sequence goes on from VMBQ01009090.1 coordinate 14,446, forward strand.
TAACTCATAGCGAAAGGTTGGTCAGAGCGGAAAGTTTGCTCAACAGGGGACTGGGCAACGTTTGGTCATAGGATAATTATAATTAAATGATTTGTATAGCGAATTCAGATTGACCACACACAAACAACTAAAGTTGTGAATGTTGTTTGGATTTTTGATAGTATTGCACTTGTGATATTTAGTGATTCATGTTTCTGTGGAAATAAGAATAGTTCCATGTAGTGATATGTTAAATGTTTCATGATTTTGTTCATTAATGATTCATGATCATAACTACATATTCGTAGAAGGCTATTTCTTCAATTTAACACGTGCATACATTGAATTAACAGGGATTCAATTTTCCTACTCACTGATTATAATTCACTGAATGATCGATAATAAGAAATGGAAATATTTATTGACAAACATGACTATTGTTGTTAAAGTTTAAAGTTATTTATAACAGAAAGTGAATATGATCGTACTGATAAAAATATTTGATTAAAAGAAAATAAATATAATTTTGTTTAATGGATACATGTGATTGTAATATATGTTTAAGCGTGTTGTGGCGTTGCTATTAAATTGCAGATTAACTTATTCTAGACAAAAACATTTGTCTAGCATGTGCATCCGTCGCCCCTGCCTTCTTAATAAAACACAACGTGTAAGTGAAAACATTTTATACACACAAGTTTTCTTTGTCTATGTGTAGTGCAAATCGGTATTATTGGACATAAAACTAAAAAATGGATATAAATCAGCAAAAGTTTGCAAAATTAATGGTTAGATTTAGTTTCCCGTAATAACATGTCATGAACAATGTTTCTCATCGCGCCGGACGATATGATTGGTTGATTTACCCCTGTGCCCTTTGTTCTTGTTCTATAAATAGTTCCGGAATGAATATTATAAACTTTTGTTGACCAAAATTATTCAAATTATTTTACAATTTTTCACAAATAAGCGACTTATAACACATTTGCAATATAAAATAATTAGTTGCAATAATCCAAGTCCCAGCTATTGACCCTATGGGTCGCTGGAAGTTGCAACTGGTACGGCTTTTTTCATGTAAAAATGTTTTGGTAATATGAGCCGCGAAAACTATTTTCTGGCATAAATAAACACAAACAGATAACAAGAGTTCCTCGGTCGGAGACATATGCCCCCAAAACAAGGCCTTGATTTTCACACTTATTGTGACAGTGACCTTCACCTTTGACCTAGTGACACCAATTTCAATAGCTTTCATCTACTGTCCAAGGCCAATGCACATGTGAAGTATTAAGTCAATCCGTCAAATGGTTGACAAGCTAGTAATCGGAAACGAGTTTTACACTTTTTGTGACAGTGACCTTGAACTTTGACTTAGTGACCCAAATTCCAATAGGGGTCATCAACTGTCCAAGGCCAATGCACATGTGAAGTATCAAGCCAATCGGTCAATTCGTTGACGAGTTATTAATCGGAAACGAGTTTCACACTTATTGTGACACTGATCCTGACCTTTGACCTACTGATCCCAATTTCAATAAGGGTCATCTACTGCCCAAGGCCAATGCACATGTGAAGTATCAAGCCAATTGGCCAATTTGTTGACGATTTAATAATCGAAAACCATTTTCACACTTATTTTGACAATGACCTTGACCTTAAATCTAGTGACCCCAATTTCAATAGGTGTCATCTACTGTCCAAGGCCTATGCATGAGTAAAGTATCAAGCCAACCGGTCATTTCGTTGACGAGTTATTAATCGGAAACGATTTTCTCACTTATTGTGGCAGTGACCTTGAACTTTGACTTAGTGAACCCAATTGCAATATGGGTCATCTACTCGCCAAGGCAAAAGAACATGTGAAGTATCAAGCCAATCGGTCAATCCGTTGACTAGTAATTGATCGGAAACGATTTTCAAACTTATTGTGACAGTGACCTTGACCTTTGACCTAGTGAACCCAATTTCAATAGGTGGCATCTTCTGACCAAGGCCAATGCACATATGAAGTGTCAAGCCAATCGGTCAATCCGTTCACAAGTTATTGATCGGAAATGAACTGGTCTACCGACAGACACCCAGACAGACCGACCGACCGACCTTCACGCAGCTAAACAATATACCCCCTCTTCTTCAAAGAAGAGCATACTAAAGATATACCTAATACACAAATTAAAACCGCTTACGTGCTCGCAGAATAATGATATTAATCCAAGTTTCAAACACGTCAACGGCCCATGGAAATGTGTAAGTATTTGAAAATATGCGAAAATTATACATAGACTAGATCCGGAATCCTCCGCGAGACAGATCGCGTGTGTAATCAAGCAATCGTGATTATCGACTATCTTCGGAACCTCCGTAAGATAGAATGAATCTTTAATTAAAAACTTCCGCTTTCGATTTGATAAGGGCTTTTATTAAGGGGTGTTGCTGCAGTTTTGCTGATTTTTTTCCATCTAATAACTTTTGATCAAAAATTATATTCAAGTACTACATTCAAATACTATATGAAAAATGAAATAAAAACATAGGGTCACCGGCCTTATTTTGATTTTATTCACCATTATATAACATGTACTTTTTCATAAAAACTGAAAAATCTCTAATTGCATACAAATGATTAATAACCTATGAAATTGGCAACATGTAGATATTATATGAGCTAATATATATCATATACCATTTAATTAAACCACAAACTACCACAAAATGGAGAACACAAGTTAAATTTTAAGAAATTTAATTTTTATAATTTTTATGTCAACCAAAAAAACGTATTTTTTTTTACTATTTTAACCACAAAAATGGAATTAAAAAAAGTTCTATCTAATAACTTTTTGCGAAACTGCTCAAATATGTTCATCTACGTATTGTTATCATAAAACAAAAATAAAAAAAGGGGGTCACCGCACTTTTAACAGAGATTTTTTTGTTTAACTATCCCTACCGTCTATGTCAAATTTC
>VMBQ01009091.1:0-33218 GCA_007657795.1 Dreissena rostriformis
TCTAAATATAGAAATAAATATACTAGACATCCCTAATTTTGGAAATATATCGATCCAATTAAGAAGGATGGGGGGTCCACTAAGAATAAATGGGTTAAACACGACTTATTTTATTTCAACGCCCGTGGTATAAGACACGCCAAAGTCGTTAAATTGTTTCTCTGTACATGTGTTATCGTTGTCATTTCATTTCGACAAAATGTTTATGGTATGTTCTAAGTTTAAGTTCAACGTCAAAGTTTATTTGCGATGATTAACAATGCATTTAGTCAATTAGATAAGGAAAACAATATGGAATCACACATGCATTATTAAACCATGTAACTGATAATTTAGGTGTTTTCAGCAATTCTAATTCCTACGAAATGATGACGTGAGTCTGTGTGTACATAATTTTGGCTATAACGTGATACAATCCTATGAACGCTTATTAAAAAGCATACGAAGTTTTACATAAATAACAAATATATTCTATACATTCATAACAATGGAACAAATAGACAAGAAATTATGTGTTAAGCTCCAGTGAAATTGAACTGTCCAATAGTGAAGCGCATTAAGCGTATTTAGCCGCTGCTCGGTCCAAACAAATGACAAAACAAGATAAAAAATGATAACTGTTTACAATGATGAACTTTTATGTTTTATTTTATCACCCAACAATAAATTAAATAAAAATATAAATTCGTGTCATTAAGCTAAATTTTAAGTACACATTAATAATGATGGCACTGGTGATAAAATCAGAACAATCCCTTTACCTATTTGCTTTTTTTATTTACAACAAATGTTGGAATATCGACAAACAACCATCGCGACCGAGAGCTAGATGAATGTATTGCGCTTCCTCTGGAGTATAAAACAGGAAGATTTGCGCGTTAACAAAAGATTCCGCAAGGAGACCGTGCAAATAAAACACATTCCATGCTGACAGACTAGGTCCGTGGCAGTCAATCCGCATACAGAGCGTTTTTACCCGCTATATCGAATATACCGTGATACTCGCGCGGTAAATCATCAGTAACGGTAGAAAATATCAAACTATTACGAAACTGTAGTTATATGATATATTTGATGTAATTCTGAGATATATGTTCTCAATAGAGAGAGCTAATTTATGTATGTCCACTCGCCCAGAAAATAACAGCAAAGGAGCAAATAAAGCTTGTTATTTCCCCGAAAGCAAACAAATATGTTTATATAGGATCAATACGTGGTATGCAAATAGATTTTATTTGCGCACTACGTTACAGACAAAACTGATAGTCTGACGAGACAAAACAAGGTATAAACGTTGTCTGAGTACAGTGAACATACTACAAGATGCAAGAATAATCTTAAGCAGCCTTAAGCAGCCGTTAAGATATTGAAAAGAAAAAAAAAAGAAAGAAAAGAAACTAACATGAACATCGACGTTTTATTGGCAGTAAGAGATGGTCGATTGTTTTAAAATAGCTTCAGCAGTAAGTGTGTTGGTCTTACGGAAAACATAAACAAATAAAAAAAAACATTATCTTATAATGTATCCTTTGATAAACGAATTGGTTAGAAAACTGCAACTACGAATCTAATAGACCGAATGGTGTGGAAACGAATGTGCATTTCAAATATCGAACTATTTGCCAACACTATTCCATTGATAATGTTTTAATAATAACATTAGTTTGCTTGCTTTTCTGTTTTTTTATTTTCACAAGCCTACAATTGTTGCAACTTATTTTAATCATAGTGCAATTACACTCATGAAATATTTGAACATAAGATATGACGTACACACATCAATTTAGTTTACATATTATAGTCCAATTGTTAGACCATGTTCTACACAACACTAGTTGAGTCATTCTTTTTTAATATTTCTAACAACTAAGTGTCGTCATAAAAACCTATTTTCAAAGAATGATACATTGCAAAATTATAATATTATTTAAAAAATGGTTGCTTTCTTCAAAGTCTATAAAACAAATTGGACCAACCTTTCATTACCTAGAAAAGACTATTTTCTACATTTTTTTTCACTTTTGTTTTGAAACAGCACATTGAATTACCATATCAAAAATACTTGCAGTGTTAACGAAAAATATTAAATGACCATAGTTCCCATAAATGAAAAGTCGATTGGTAATGATATTCCTTTGAAAATAAATATTAGTCTAGCAACAATTCATATACATAACACAGCTGTATAGCACAGCTGTAAAAACGGTATATTGACAAATCGGTAGACGCAAACGCTAATATTATTATCCATGTGGATAGTTTCAGCTTGGTTGCTTAGGATACATAGCAAATGCGAGTCAGATTGCGACAGGGTTAACCAGTATTTAATGGAATATAATCATATAATAGTATGTATAATTAATGAATGTACATGTGCTTATGCACATATAACTGATAACATTTAGACATAGTTATGCAAAAGAAGATATTCAAACAAATGAAGCAATACGTAAAGCTTAACCTCACATTATAGTTTCATTGGCTTTTGTTTTTTAATTACTCTGAAATGATTACGTTTGCTGTTGCATGTAAACGCTGCATTCTGATTGGATCATATGCCCACGTGGCGTGTTAATACTCTGCTTAACCAACTACGTTTGCAAATTAATTCGTTTATACTTAGATCGTACTAGTGTTGATTCACTAGTTGCGAAGTGAAGTGAGCTCTTTTCAGATTAGGCGTAATGTTCTCGAAATTTCGTTCATGCACAGATGCAATGCACGAAATGATATAAACAAATAAGGGAAAAAAACTATATGCTATTTTTCGTTGTACATTATGATGGATTTTTAATTTACACTTGTGAATAACTATAAACACCTGTACTGATCATTTCATTATAACAAACACCTAATATTTGTATCGCGTTTTACAGGCGTAAGTGCATCAACAACATCATGATCGAAAGCTTGTTTTGTCTTGCTTATAAACATAACATGGTAAATAGAAGTTCATTACTTAGAATCGTTATGCAAGCGCATATGACATCTACCTGTTTCTTATAAACTACTTACTCCTTTCGCACACCAGGTGTTCTATTACAAAGCAAAGCAATGATGAGTGAACATGTGCAAACACATAGATACACTAGTTATTGTTTGATAAATTTCAAACGTATGATGAACTCAAGAAGGTAGACAAGGGAGTAATAAACATTCCCACACATTGGGAAGTGATAAAGTGAAATTAAAAGCCCGGGAGATTATAGAGAAAACCGATTCCATGTGAGATACCAACGTTCAGATAATGCAAACCAGTGCATTGTCCTGACAGGTTGGAAAACAATAATAGGAGTTTTATATTCAGCCCCTTGAGATTAATTCATGATGTACGTAGCATATACAGCTTCACTTGTTCGGTATTACATATCAAACCATTTTAAGAGCTTAACAATTTATATATGACAAATACATTTTACACAGTTATACAATATCCTAATACAATCAATTCTATCAGTTGGATGGCCCAATGCCCAGACTTAAGCTTTTTTTTTAATGGTAGAAACTGAAAAGGAAAATTGTGACTGCTTGCAGGAACCACTGTCTTTAGAATACACTATAGTGCACATTTAAATACACCTTTTCACAACTGTTACCGTAATAGTAATGACTTATCATGTAACCGAATTATACAGATCAATATTTGTGAAATAACGCTCAAATTTCTGTGGTTAACTTTATTTGCACGTATTGTAACGTGTTTAAATGAATAATCGCGGGAGTTATTATGCACGTAGAAAATATTTGACTGCTTGTGTGTATATATGAGGCGTAATTTTCAAGACAGTTCTGACTATCGATGAAAAACACAAGAAAGTCTTAAATAAACAATTTATATATATATATATTATACTATACGTAACCGTTATCGTAGAAATTGCGTTTATGCTTCGGTTTTATTTTCGTCGAACGGCATATCACAAACATGCTCACAACATTATGACGTCGTTTTGCTATTTACAAATAAACATGAACGTCGTTCACGTTCGCGAAAAAACAATGACGTCATTTAGCAATTAGTGAATAACCATGTAGTTCAATGAGTTAATTGGTATTCGAAGTGGGTTCAAACGGGTCGGTCAGCTAGGCGGATAATACTTCTTCTGATAACATGCTCCACTCTGCTTTCCTACGTTAGCGTGAACTTGCAAAACATTGTTATTATTATTAAATAATGATATAAAAAAAAACATGTTTATTATTACCTTTAGAAACCTTTTAACTTCGTTAAAAAATTTAAAACCACATTAGAAATAAAAAGTCGTTGCAATGAACGATAATCTTCTGAAATGGTTTTAAAAGCAACGCGTATCCAGCAAAAAAACCCATCGGCGTCTATTGCAATAATTGGTGTCGTGTTCTGAGAAAACTGGGCAAAATGCTTGTGCGTAAAGTGTCATCCAAGATTAGCCTGTGCAGTCCGCACAGGCTAATCCGGGACGACACTTTGCGCCTTAACTGGATTTTTGCTAATGAGAGACATTCCATAAAAGCGGAAATGGTCGTCCCTGATTAGCATGTGCGGACTGCACAGGCTAATCTGGGATGACAATTTACGCATAAGCATTTTGCCCAGTTTTCTCAGAACACGACACATTGCTGGTGTTGCGGATGATTTCTTATTTGAAGTCCACAACAGCTGATGACTGTATTAGAAAGGCGTGTGGCCATCAATATTGGAAAATGGTTGTTTTATAGGATAAACAATTCAGTGCCATTAACACTGTTACGATTTATAACATTGTTCGTGGAAAGTGACTTGTGCTCAAGTGCGAGGCTTCACATTAAAAGACGGACAATCGCTCATGTCTATAAAAATGCATTTTAAAAAGAATTCATGCTTTAAATGTACATGTTTAATCTGTAATGGCCTGATTACAACAACGAACATTGTAAATAGCGTGTAATGTTCAATTTTCAATTGCCACCCATGTCCTTATTGTTGTCTGTGTATGTAACGATTAACTGTATTTGTTCAAGGTATATCAAAACACTATATGGAAGCAAGCACATTGTATAATCACTATTACAGACGCTCTCAAATTCTCTCTACTGTCTAGACAGAATACATTGTAGTGCGTCAGGTTTTTAGCTTGGGGTAAAAATCATTAATTTTATAATTGGTACTGAAAAGGCACAATTCTTTCATTTTTATAAACATCCAACGGAAATACATTAAATATGGAATTAACCCAAGTCAAAAGGCTCTTAATCACAATGCAGCACAGCCAAAGTAAATTGTGTTTTTTTTTTAACAATTATCATATAATAACGAGGGCATATTTAAAATAAAATAAAATTCATGCTGATAGTGTAAAAGACATGGATTACACTTATTAACTTTAAGTTTATAATGTAAGTTATGAATCAATAATTGGTTTTAACAGCGAGTTGTACTTACATGTTTGTGTATTAGCATGGCATGTGCATTAATTTGTATGGGAAAATAACATAGTTGAACACAGTACATATTATGTAATGTTGAGTATCGTATTATGACTGAATGCAAGATAAATATCGGTACAACAAGTATGTGATGAAACGGTATGTGTATAAAACGATAAAGGTATGCTATTTGTTACAAGATAAACAATTCTTTATAACTATTCTTTTGTTCATTTCTTTGAAATTGCCTCACTCCTGTACAGTAATAGCCGTATTTAAAAGCATTATGCAACCAAAACGCAATCCTACTTCGTTAAACAATTATAGCAAATACAATTAGTAAAATTATTTTCGTAATATTATACGTTAATTGTCAACACGTCAACAAAAGAAAAACACATTGAAAAGGCCAATCCCGAAAAGTACTAAAGATATAGTCCAATACATGATTGTTAAATCGAAGTCCATTCAGTTCAATGGCTTTATCTTATCTCAATTTTCACCGTTGTTCACACAATCATACAGTTCAGTCATTATGAGGAACTTTGCAAGTGTAATCGTGGCATTTTATTTGTTCAGCAATAATGTTTGCCTTTATGTTTCGTGTGAATCGTACAATTTGGAGAAACTGATCAATGAGTTATTGCAAGAAGTCAAAACGCTGCGTGATGACGACACAAATTCGCGTGTGCACATTGACAGACTATATACAGAAAGGATCGCACATTAAGCACATATATACAGTTTAGACACGCGATGTTATTGTTTTGATGATTTACTGTCATCATTAAAAACGAGACACTCGACGAAAGAGACAGTTAAGGTATGTAATAGAAAAAAACAAAGTACTGAGACTACATGAACATGGACTTTTAAATCGGCATTAAGAGAAAGCAGTATTTGTTAAAATAACTTCAGAAGGAGGTTTTTAAGTTTTAAGGAAAACCATTTAATACAGATTTGAATATATAAGTCTCACAGATGCATGCTTCGATAAAACAATTGTGAAAGACACTAATTTTCTTTTTTTGTGTGCAAATATACTAAAGAAAATGGTATGGATTCGAATATGCATTTCAAATAGCCAAAGCTTTGCCCAAACAAGTCTATTGATTATGTATTAACAATTACATTAATTTACACGCTTTTCCGTTGTTGTTTTGTTACAGGCCTTAAATGTGTTGCTGCTTATTGAATGAGTTTATTTCACATAGACTCATTAAGTTATTGAGCATAAGATATGACATACACAACTATACATAGCTTTCATACTATGGTCACATTGGTAGACCATTTTCTGCACAGCTCTAAGAATGTTTGTTACAATTATTTTTGTTATTAAAATCCTTTTTCAAAATACAAAAAATTCAAAAACATCTTATTATCAACATATTGTTTTCTTAAACAGCTATGGAACAGCTTGTACCAACCTTTCATACTGTATAAAAGAATATGTTCGTGTTGTTTTGAAAAATCACGTTAGATTACCGTATTACAAACACATGACGTGTTTACGAAAATATATTTAATGACCTTATTGCACATGAACAGGCGATTTATATTGACATTTTGTTTAAATATAAATAGTGGTCAAAGATCTGTCTCAAAAAGGAAAAATACATTGAAAAGACCAAAGGCGATAAGTAGTCAAGATATTGTCCAATACATGATTGTTAAATTGAAGTCCATTCAGTTAAATTCCTGTATCTTATCTCCACTTTCACCGTTGTTAACACAATCATACAGTTCAGTCATTATAAGGAACCTTGCAAGTATAATCGTGGCATCTTGGTTGCTAAGAAATAATGTTTCAAGGAAAACTAACTGTTTTGTTTCGTGTGAATCTATTAATTCGGAAAAACTGATTAATGAGTTATTGCAAGAAGTCAAAACGCTGCGGGATGACGTCACAAAGTCTCTTGTCCACATTGACAGACTGGATAGAGAAAGGATCGCAAAGTTTAGAAACGCGATGTTCAGATTTTGATGATTTTTGTCATCGTTAAAAGAGGAAAACGCTCGACTTGAAAGCTTATTGGCAGGAAACCAAGGTATTGTAAATGTTCATACATTTCAAAGTAATCTTTAAAAGACGGGGTTATCAGTGCATATCATTATGCATCATTAAATGGAACATTCAACAAAACATATTTTGACTCGTCATTCAGACATATCGTACTGGATGGCCCATGTTGACGTATCAAATACTTAGTTTATGAGCGTCAGATAAGGTGAATACTATTTAAGAATGTATCACGGAACTTAAAAGAGTTATTGTTTGCGAAAATGTACGGATCAAACGTTGAAAAAGAAGATGAAATGTGTTTTTTTTCTTCAACAATATATATATATAAAGTGCATATGTGTTGTGAATTAACGTTTCAGTCAATAATCTTCACTAGATTTGTTAATTTAAATTCGTGACATTGCTGTTCGCTAATTCTTAAACAATCGGTTTACAGGTAGCACAAATGCCACCCGTTCAAGCCGTTGTATTGTCGACCCAACGTCGCAGATCGCATTCACCGCTTTCCTGTCCGGTCAAGCCATACAAATAAACGAAAACGGCAGGGTGCCTTACAACGCAGTGGAAATAAATTTGGGAAACGGATATGACGTCACCAAACACGATTTTACGTTTCAAATTAACGGAGTGTATGTGTTTCATTCAAGTCTCTACACACGTGGCCTTGACATCTTGACGACGATGTCCACGTGGAGAGAAACCACGGGCGACGGGTACGATCAGGGCTCGGAACTCGTTGTCACCAATTGCAACAAAAATCAGAAGGTCTGGGTGACGGCTGTAACCCAATATGCAATCGGAGAGGTCGACGCTTCTGCAAAAGCCACGTCACTTTCAGGATTCCTGTTGTTTGAATTGTATCAATAATAATGGTAATATTCGTCGAAATGATCGTGTTCGTGCAGTTTACGAGTTGTTCACGCCCTTAAACTTGGAATTTACGTTATGAATGATAATCTGCGTTCCAAGTATCATGGTTTTTCATTTCATGAATTATTGCATTTTCTTTTTTGCTTAATATGAACACCAACGTTAAATATTCACAAACGGATATCGACCTCACAAAACATGTGGTGGAAAGAAAACTGGAATACCAGGTTGTTTTCAGAAAGAGTTCATAACATTATATCATGAAATTTAGAACCAATCAATACATACCTTAAACAAAATTATATAAGCCGTACCATTTTAATAATTTATACACAAATAGTTAAAATTTATATTTAACTTTAAAGTCTCTCCTATTGAGCGGCCATTTTGTCAGACAATGAGATTATTTTTTAGTACTGATTTCGGAACCACCTTACTTCAATTGTATCCATTGTCCGACCGACTTGCATTATCAGGACATTACTGCAAGCAGTCAAGTGAAAACACTCGGTCCAAGGAACCGACTAATTATTTATTATAACTGTTTCGCTTGTTGAAATAATGATTAATCATGTACTAGAACTTTTAAATTGGACTGATAAAATAATCAAACGCACACAACAAAAATTAATAAAAAGTATAACGAATTAAACCGGTTTGCAAGGCGCCAAGCCTGAGCGGAATTCACCAAAACGGCACATGTTCGTAATTGACATTACGGTATCCAAACCACAGGCTGAAATTTGCCTAGGTTCGACTTTTGTATTCCCCTTTTTCATTCGCATTAATTATCAATCTCAGTATTTCGAGTTGTTTCGGTTTTTATACGGTTTACTGTAAGGTGCAAAGTGGTCATTCATTTGTTTAAACAGCATGATACACACAACACCGTGCACTTAATGAACATTTTTTTGTAGTATGAACAAAAACCTTTTTTTTAATCAACATTCGCCACTCGAACTAAACAACAACTATTTAGTGGCTTGGCGAAGTTGCCATTATGTTATCGGTTAAGGTCGAAACGCCGCCGTTCTAGGTCACAATACACCAAAAGATTTCCTTAACAAATTCAATGTAAAAAGCAATAACTATAACAACGAATGCAATCATAGAGACTCTAATAACCATACCTTTTCTGAAAGATTATTCCAAGACGCGATAATTCAAACAATAAATATGCGGTATATAAGAAAGACCTCAACGCGAATCAAAGCTTATTGTGTAACATCCATCTTGTAACCGGCTACTCTCCAGTTGATGAATGTGTACCGCTACTGTCACAGTCTTATGTACTCTCCAATCTTCAAGGTAAAACAGTGTATTTTTTATAACGCACTAATGTTTTACCTACCACATTTACAAATAAATATTCCAAACTAAAATCGTGGCAAGTGCCCTAACAAAGAATTGTGTCTTCAAATAAATGATATAGATTTATTTTAGAGAGTATAGCATCGCAAACCTGAAATATTTAGTATACTGTAACCTATAATTCTATATATAAATATATATAAATATATACAGGTGCCTTTTAAGCTGTTGAACACATCGACATCGATTCAAACAATAACACAGCCTGTATTGTAGATAAATGGTGTACTTGCGCAACGTTTGGTTAGTATTTCTGTACTTGTTTTCATGTAAAAATGAACGTTATACGTCTAAATAAATTCTGTTTTTATGTATTTGCAGACCTCTTCTAATCGACACTGATTTGTCGCTAATATCAATAGTATAATGCATGTATTTTGAGTACATTAATATAAAGAAGTGAGACTCCAGAAGCTGCAGCAGTATTGATACATTGTATAATATCGAATGCTTCGAGCGCAATGCGCACAAATGAACTATAAAAAGCATACAGGAAAATAGTGTCATGCACTTGATTACACGTACTTCGATGTGCATGTTCATGCCACGTTTAATATTGATTATGCCGATTATACATTTGTTTAATCATGTATTATTTTGGCCCAATCACGGTGGACGACCACAACAAAACGACGAATGGTTTATAAGTAATAATAAGAACAAATGTACATGAAGTGTTTGTTGAATTAACTAGTGCGTATAAGTAAACTTACACTGAATACCAATAAGGAAGTGTAGTTTGTAAACCAAGGATACATAAGATAATAACTAACACTTACTTATGGAAGTACTGATAAGAAAAAAACATGCGAATGGTACACATATAAATGACCAAAGTAAATAAAAAAAAGATTCAATCTCACAATACCAATAAAATTAACTTTTTTTGTACCTGGTAATTAATGTCTTGCCTGCATAGAACTCTAATATCAATGCATGTAACCCTAATAGTGGAGAATAACAATTATTTCTAATTAGAAACACCAATTGCAAATAAGGTCATTTTGTTTCACTAATTGCTTAATTATTATTTGACTAAATTATATGTTGAATTCCGACAGTAAATATAAAGATTTCGCAAGGTACGTAGGTGCAGTTTTTTTCTGGACGAGTATCTAACATGAAAAAACGTTTCCGAGAAGAGACCTCACAAGAGCGGTACAAAAATGCGTGTTTGCTGAAGTCAATTCGCATTTCGATCATTCTCCTGTGTTATATCTGATTGATAACGATACGGGGGCAAAAAAATAGATAGTAACTGTATAACATACACAACTATACAACTATATTGTCAGTGTGTGTACCTAGACAAAAATGTACGTTACATATTGAGTACAAAATCGGATGGTGTTACGCGACAATAGAATGTATTAATATATTGGTATAAATACAAACTGCAAACTAGGTGCAGGCGACCGTTTTGGATTCTTAATAAAAACATGAGAAGTGAGACTGAATTATACATAAACATTTCCGATTGGGATGCATTCATTGGCAGTTGGAGGGCAGAAGAGAAAATCGCATTTGACGATGTGCTTCAGAATTGCGTCAGTTTTAATTGAATTCAATTACATAGTAGTCCTTAAAATTATGCATAAGACGATTATATCTCCTAATACAAAAAGAATCTAAATAGAATAACGTATGTTTCATACGTTATTTGCATGCTTGTGTCTTGCAAAGATAATCAATGACACCTGCTAATAATAGGTTTAATAGGTTTATTCAAGATACAATAATCATACAGTAAATAAGTATACAGGTTCAAAACATAATAACATATATAAAAGCACAAACATTTGATCAGTATTGAATTTCATAAGTTGTTTAATAAAGTATCAATACATTAAACGGTCTTGGACAACAACACACAAACAACAAAGACGAAATATTCAAGACAGCGAGAAGTCAAGTTTGAGTTGTACATTATACACAATAAATCATAATAATATTTGTATAGGTTTCTTTGACTAATGCTTTATGTACAAACCAAGCTATTGTGATATTAGTTTGTATAAATTCAATAAACGTTATCATGTTTGGTCTTTTCCGGTAATTCTTATTTATATAAATTTTTCTTATATTAACATATACATGTAAGGAACATCTGATAAAAATGGTAATCATCCTGAAGAATAGTGCAATGTTGACATTTTCCCTCTTGAAAAGGTATAGATTTAGGTTAATGCCATCTGCCTGATTCAATTTCTTATTTATGGGATGAAACTATAAATCTACAAAGATCAATTCTAAACTTGTTTACACTAACATTTGTTTAAGTAAGGTTGCAATTCAGATTTATAAAACTGACTGTTACTGATTGCTCTTAAAGAATTATTAAGTTCTGACATCCAACTTTGGATAAATGTATCATTTAATCTAGACATTTCCAACGATACAAAACAATTTTCATCTCCTACACATTGGTTAAGCCATGAATAATGTACGACTAAGCGCTGCACCAGCTTACTAAACAGATTTTGCCCAAGAATGTGCACTTAGTTTATTTATTAACGGAACAAATAAGCATAATTATGTAGTAAGCTCTTCACTGCAGAACCGTTTTATAAAACATTCTTCTTCCGATACAGCACTCCTTCTAAATAAATCGAAGATTTTGTGTCGGCGCCTTTTGGTTAAAGGGTGAAAAAAAACTGTACAAAGAAAAAAAATGTACTTCCGATGTATCAAAATAGTATGATTATAGACAAAGTATGAAAAAGGACAATGACTTAGTTAAATCAAGAGTATCTGATTAGTATAAATGAACCGTGTATAAAAAAAATATGTTTGCAATATGTTTTTTTTTAATGTACAATAAACAGATATGATAGAAGTGTATGAATCGGTCAGACACGGCTTCATATTTCTTAGGTCATTGTGGTTATGGAAACCATATCAGAATGATGTAAGATTCATTACTATTATGATTAAATTAATAGCTTAAAAGGATCTTAAGTAAATTTCAAAATCTTTACCACAGTTAACAGGTTTACAGATACCACATGAATGACAGCAGACGTAAGAATTCCGTACATATATACGATAATTGTCGTCTGATTTGAATTGTGATACTATGATATTTATTTATATTTATGGGCGTAAATAGCGCTTCAATCGTTTTAAACCCCAAACATACGTTATTAATTGACTGTTCCAAGACAGGGACCCCAGGTGGTCGTGTGATGTTGTGTATAATTGGTTGGCATCCATCGCATACACAAATAATTAATGACCTCGTAATGGACGATTTGATTTTCCACTTACGGTGCATCTTGACTTTCACTTGGTATTAATTCACATTTAACATACATATTTTTCATTATTTTAAACAAAAGTAATAAAACATTTTTTTTGCAGCGAAGACAAGTCAATACGAATTATAAATCTATTATCAATAATGTCATACATACATTTTGAAATTAAAAGGAAAATTGTGGGATTCAAATATAACAATATGTGAGATCAAATATCAAATCAGATAACTACTCTGCCAATCAGATGAACGATTTGGAAGTGTTTAACGTCCTGATACTCCACAATATCACACACAAGTTCACTCAACTTTTAACACATAAAACCAGACTGATTAATTATAAATCATAGAATATATTATATATTTATTTCATATGGCTTTGATTGATTTTATATAATTAGTACATTCACTAGCAAAACTTTGCAAATGTGAACAGATGCGACGCCAAACAAGGTCATTTTTTTTCATCAAAAAGGTAAAGTAGGTAGGTCGGCTTAACTGTTTTTGTTGTCAACGCATCCTGATTAAATATCAAATGCAATTACATTACTAAATCTTCCAAATCTCTTTTTAACATTCGGCTACAGGCACTTGTAGTAAAATCGAAATGAATTTAGCGAATGAACGAGGGTAGCAATGGATATTTAATAGTTATTACAGTGAACATAGAACTAACTGATAAAAAACCTAACTTGTCATACCATAAGAGTTGAGGATCGGCAAATAAAAATGAGGATCGGTCGGGTGAGTGGAAACAAACAACCTTTGTTTAAAAAAAAACACTACGGTAATACTAAGAGAAGCACACATGTTTTTCATCCTTCAAACATTCATTTAATTTTTTTGTACAACCATAGCCATTTTCACAAGTTTGATAGATGACAATTAAGCATCAATGTGAACTATTGTATATATTAGAATAACAAATGATTGTCCTCCTTCCTTTTGCACAGTTGTTATTTGCTACCACGATTGAAATTTTCATAAACTCTATACAAGGTATTGCTTAACAACCGTTACCCTTCCAACCATGATTTTGTTAGTCGTTACGTGCGTAGTATATTGTTTAACGAAACAACTTCCATGTGACTACACGAAGAACACAATTGTGTGTTTGACATTAAGTTGATGTTTTTGCTGGCGGTTAATGTTTTTATTCAAGCTCATTTAATCGGTATATTAACTTAATAGTGTACATCATCCTGATACATCTTCACTGTAACTGGTTTTACTGATATGTAATTTGAAAGTGTTCACCGTTACATAAGAAAGAAAACACGGAAGACTTAACCAAAGCCTGCTCAAACTAAAGGAATGTTGCACACATTCACAGTAAATATATAAAACCTTTTACTTTGTTGTTCTCTTCCAAAGTCTGCAATTCGTATGAAACATATTTCAGACGAAATACTTCAACTTCATTACGGTGAAATTAACCGTAAGTGTTATGCACATCGACGCAACTTTACGACAGTTGTTGATGTTTCTGTTCATCACTGTACGCTTTTACAAAAAGCGATAAAAATTGTATGTGAAATCAATTAGGACTGTTATGGCTCATTACAATGGAACTTTGATTTACGTTTGATAAAATGTACAGCTGTTAAATAAGGTGCAAAGAGGTTCTATCTGGTTGAAGGTGTATAACTGGAGTCGGTGGTATCATTAATACGGGAATTAACTGTGGATTAACTTGTGTTGTGGTAAGGGCTTCGTAATAAAGGAAATAAAACTGACAGTTGGATCTTTGACGCATCACATTTGTGGTGGCAGGGTACTGGCAAACAGCCACTTGCGGCTTCATCGTTTAATGATTGCGTTGTTTGTCTCTCATTTTCTAGAAACCTATATACGCATGTCACTAAGCACCTTAGAACATCGTGGCTGTCCGGTAAGGGTTGGGGTATATATACAGTGATACAATGCGATTCCACAACTCATATCGATTTGAGCACCAACTTCAAGTACTATATTAAACGTTTCTCATACGATCTACTTATGTTACTTATAAAACGTGCTGAAAAGCACGTTATCATCTGTATATGTAGCAATTGATGTCGTGTATTATCCAGTGTCGTGTTTCCGGAATTCATCCGTTGCCAGTATTTTATGGTTTTGTCTGTTATCCGGTGCCATAAAACCCATATGCGACCCTTTTATATCGCAAATCCTCATGTTGTTGATGTTGTAAGCAATTTTTTACGATTTTGTTATAAATCTGAATGATTCTTACAACATTGTAAAGTAGTAGTAGTATGTGTGTTATCTCTCAGGTTACAAAAAAGCAAGTATTTTAAACTGGTTAATGAGTATGAGATATGTAAGGTTCATTTGTTTTCGTTCTTTTTAGTAAAATATTTAATTTTCATATCGAATGTTGAAGTAAATCATTAGCTGAAATACCATAATGTTCCGTAATTAATAGTATTGTGCATACGCACGCGGTTTTGTTGCCATGTTTACGTCTAATTCTAAGAACATCCTGTATTTCGCCTTGTTTATTTGTTTTATGATCCGGTGCCGTTTCGTGTATTAGCCGGAAATGTACACACGTTTACGGTATTATCCGTATTGGTTTGACACCGTGTNTGGTTGTTTATGTTTTTATTCAAGCTCATTAAATCTGTATATTAACTTAATAGTTTACTTCATTCTGATACATCGGACTGGTTTTACTGATATGTTTTTTGCAAGTGTTCACCATTACATAAGAAAGAAATCGCTGAAGACATAACCAGAGACTGCTAAAACTTAAGGAACGTTGCATACATTCATTGTTAATATATAACACCTTTTACCTTGTTGTTTTTTACCAAAGTCTGCAATTCGTATGAAACATATTTCAGACGAAATATTTCAAATTAAACCATATGTGCCTAGCGCCTAGAAAAAGGGCGTTGGCAAACAGCGTAGACCCTGATAAGACGCCGCATGATCCGGCGTTTCATCAGGGTCTACGCTGTTTGGTTAAAGGAATTTCTGTAAAAAATATTCTAAAAAAAAAATAAAAAAATATACAAGACATCCCTAATTTTGGAAATAAATTGATCCAATTTAGAAGGATGGGAGAGTTCACTAGGCATTAATGGATAAATGAAGGTGAAATGTACCGTAATTGTTATTGCACATTGGCGCTACTTCGCGACAGCTGTTGCTGTTTCTGTCAATCACTGTACGCTTTTACAAATAGCGATAAACATTGTTTGTGAAATCAATTAGGACTTCTATGGCTCATTACAATGGCACTTTGATCTACTTTTGATAAAATGTACAGCTGTTGCAATTAGGTGCAAATAGCGTTTATCCGTTTCATTAATACGTGAATCAACTGTGAATTAACTTGTGTTTAGTTTAAACCTATTAATTTTAGCTCGATTGCATCGAAAGCCTCAGGCTTATTGAATCGCTATCGTGTCCGTTTCCTGGGCCTAGAACCTGTGCGTGTTGTCTTTGAGGAGATCTTAAGAACGCTCCATCGGTGGGGATCGAACTCATGACCTCCCGGTCGCTAGGCAAACACTATACCCTTTCACCACGGCAACATTAACATGACTTTGGTAAGGGCTTTGTAATAAAGAAATAAAACTGACAGTTTGAAACGAGGTTTTGTTAAATTCTTACTTGTTTGTGTTGGGTTCTGTTGTCTGTAATGTCCTGTATGGAAAATCGATAAATTGAACAACAAACTTGTGAATTGAAAATAGCATACCCATTCCGATAATGTTTCTGAAGTTCAGTTAGTTGATTTAATATTATATCATTGCACCTTTCAACCGACAATCCAATGCTTGTAAGGCTTATAATCCGTTGTTCTTTCATGGTAGATTTGCATATATTGATTTGTCATACATTTCTTACGTGTATAAACTTGATTAAAAAAAATTAATGCGTTAGAAAACATGCGTTTGTATCCGATTTTATAACGCTATATTTTGTACCTCACGTGTTCATTTTTCTACATAGTGCATATAAACTACGACAGGCAAAACTTTGATATGTCTCCCGACAATGTCGCCCATGACGTTACTTGATTATATTTTAATTATGTTAACAGGCTGCGTTAACCAAAGAGTGATTGCTTATCTTCAGTTTCGAAAATTATAGATGTATTTGGTGGTATTGTGTTCGGTATAATGAAATACATATTATAGGTGACAGTCAAACATCAACACATACGTTCGACCTCGGTTAAATATTCGGCAGTGTTGAGGAAAGCTTCGGATTGGTCAGCAAAGCTGTCACACTCAGGAAAGCCAATATTTATAAATTATAGTGTCACAAAAAGGGAGACACTTCATATCCGAACGCGCCAATTACATTGTATTAATTGTCTCCCTGTCCAGTTATAATATTACACTTGAAAACACGAATACGAAGTAGATTTGGGTATATTAACTGTGTGCAGGTCAATGTGAAAAGGTATATGCATATGGATTGGGGGTTGTAATAGGCTTGAATATAGTACAACTTCACACTAAGTCAAACAAATAATCAGAAGACATTCATATGTGGGCATACGTATTTTGAAGATGTTGCAACTATTTGTCTAGAATGCCACATTGCATTTCTTGGTTGTATGAATGAACTATTTGCAAATAATATGTTCAAGTCAAAGTGTTCCATACCAGTTAAAAGACCATCGCTGCCCAACGAGTAACGTCAATAGACTTAAGTTTCAATTTGTCGTAACTATAAGTGAAACTGTAACAACTCTTTTCACGGGCGAGTTAATGAATATTCAGCACTTTCAGTCAGATTGTTTTTATCATTTGTATGCATTTCTGTAAAATATTCTTTCAAACGTAATCTTCTGGTAAAAAGAAATAATTCTTCATCTATTTTTTTCTAACTTGATCATGCGATGTCAAATGCGAAACAGACCCAATCGTTTTCCTGTTATACATGTTGGTATACATGTTGGATCTGCCGACAAGGATTGTTTTTTATCAGATTTTTCTTGTGTTCATATCAATATATCAATGTTGTTGACCGTCAATGCAAAGAGACATTTTGGATATGAAAATACAAAATAGATTCCTTATGGTCTAAACATTTACTACTTTATGATCTATAAAACATGAAAATAGTTTACATATACACTTGGTGTTTACCTATTACAATATATTTTTGTTTTAAATTATTTTATCCACAAAAGTGAACATGTTTAATGCATAGCGAATTTGTAAAAAGGAGGTTGTTTTAACACATGTAACGAAATCACTTCAAATATAAGCAGTACGGGTTGAAATCGCAGCTGCGATAAAGTGCAATTGTTAGCATAAATACAGTTAATTAGAAAAAAAAAATTGTTCTATTCGTCGAGTTTGACAATCTAACATTTTGGGGAAATAGACGGTTGCATCAATATTTAAAACAATAAATAAACATGCAATTAGCGTGTATCATCATGCTATGTACGTAAATCGAAGTATTAAAGAAGTCATAAAATAATTCGAAATTATATACACAAAATCGTTGTAAACCAAAAGGTCTTCAAATGCTAAAGGTCGATATTCTAAACAATCTGAATAAGCAATTAAATAAACAGTATAATTCATCATAACATTATGATGATAACACAACAAATACAACTGTGTTACACTTTTCAAAACAAGGATAATGTCAACGTAGTTAACTTCCTTACTGTTTCTTTTTCACCGTTGTCTCATCCTTATTTATATAGACTCTGAACCAGCTTCGAAATCGTGTTCCTGGTCTTCGCTGGGACCATGTGTTGCCTCTGGAGATTTAACTACAAAGTCAGAAAAATGTGGGTTAAATACTGGATATGACAAAATACAAAGACGACACGACTATCAGCTTATCTTTTAAGGAATGTTTTTGTATTGCTTCGTTTACAGCTGCACTGATAAAAGAGATAAGATGATGTTTCTTCCGGGGATGTTCAGCTACTGGGTATGTTAATCTGCACCCAATGTTGATTACGGTCGGGACCAAGCATTATGATATAATGATCAAACAATTGATTATCTCATATGCATCTCACTCATCCCAATTTCCTCCATATTACTATCTCATTCATCCTCACTGTTATTTCATTCCTCCTCACTTATATCTCATTCCTCTTCACTGCCTTCTCATTCCTACTCACTACCTTCTCATTCCTCCTCACTGCTATCGCATTTCTCCTCACTGCTATTTCATTCCTCCTCAATGTTATCTCATTCCCCATCACTGCTATCTCATTCCTCCTCACTGCTATCCTATTCCTCCTCACTGCTATCTCATTCCTTCTCTCTGGTAAAGTATTTCTACAAACTGCTCATTCCTCCTCACTGCTTTCTCATTCCTCCTCCCTGCCTTCTCATTTTAGTCACTTCTATCTCATTTCGCTTCGTTGTTATCCAATTTTGTCTTACTACCATCTCTTTCCTCTTCAATATGTCCTCATTTTACTACAGTATATAATGTATTTTATCATGTGATACAATACATGCGAATTGAATGTTATGCAGACACGAGCTTCGTGCTTATTGTTTTGAATTTTAATGGGCATTTTATTGGTTTCCTTTAAAACATTTAATATAGTAGATTTATGCCCCTTTTTGTATTTAAAAAACATCTTAATATTTTTGTGCAACTTCTTCAAAACTCTTTTATTTCTAATAAAGACAGATTTTGTTTCCACAATAGAAATATGATTTTGTCCCTTTTTGTACTTATAAAATTCCAGTCATTGTTTGTGTACTTGAAGAAATGTAGGTTAAATAGTACATAGGTCATTGTATTATGTTACTGACCGATACAGTAGATTCTACATTCAAAGAGGAATATTAGTTGAATGCGGTGTCATGGGACACTTCTTGATATTATTTGCTTACAAGATATAAATCATTGATAATAATGAAATTCTTCATTCAATGAACTGAATGAAATTCAAGAATAATGGTAGATACAGTGTGAATTTGAAATAAGACATCAACATTTGATTAAGCTGTTATTTCAACAATGTTTTATTATACATTAATTTAACAAAAATGGTATGCTTGTATGCATTTTTATATCTCTCAATAATGAAGATGCGTGAATGCATGCTTTAACAAAAAAGTAAAAACAAAACAATGAAATGTATATATTCATATTGCACAATCAATGTTCTAAATGCACACAAAGATGATCTCAATACGCCATGTAAAGTGAAAAAATGGTAAGTCAAATCGTGATGAAATAATTGGGTAAAAAAAAGAAGATACAGTAGCAAAAATACTGTAGAATATTATGTGATATTGGTTGAAGATCAAGTTATCATACTTGGCACAAAGTCTTAGAAAATTCTGCAGGCCTTGTCTGCAAGCTGTTCGGTTTTTAAGCCAAGCGTGAGAACATTTATCTGTATACAATAGTAACTTAATATTATGGATGCAATATTATACCTTAATAGCATTAAAGCAAACATCGGCATTGACAATATGGGATCTCTTGTCTTCCACCTCCACCATTGCTCTGACGACTTACATTTGAGCCTCGCTCTGTGAAAAAGTAGCTTAAAGCATAAGGGTAAAAATCACAGGTTAATCAGGGACAACACTTTCTGCTTTAATGTTATTTATGGTTTATAGGAAATCTTTTCTTTTCAAAAATCTGGTTTAGGCGGAAAGTTTCATCCCTGATTAGCCTGTGAAGACTGAATTGGCTAATCTGGGATGATTTTATGCACATGCATTAAGCACAATTTTCCCAAAACCAGACTCATTGAGATTGTGTCTTATTTACCACTTACATTTATTGTCCCCTACCGGTTTCATCGGAGGGGACTTATGGTTTGCGCTCTGTTCGTCTGTCTGTCTGTCTGTCAGTCAGTCTGTAACAATTTTCTGGATCCTGCGATAATTTTTAAGGTTCTTCATATTTTTTCATGAAACTTGAAACATGGATAGATGAACATATGGACATTATGCACGTCATTTCATTGTGTTCCTACGTCAAAAAGTATGGTTGCTATGGCAACAAATAAACTAGAAATACTGCTGAAAATGTTTCAATATTTAGTGTAAACGTTGTCTTTTTCAAGTTCACATATCCTTAATATGTTGTTTAGAATTATCGTTAAAAAAAAATACCCAGTTTATGTAATCCTTCATTGCCTTCCCATCCATGTTATCATCATCATTGCCTTGATTGTTGTAAACAGGCAAGATGTGTTTTTCTTCTGAAATATCATTCAGTTCATTGTGAATGATTGCAAT
The DNA here is from genome assembly GCA_007657795.1 of Dreissena rostriformis. Classification (NCBI taxonomy): domain Eukaryota; kingdom Metazoa; phylum Mollusca; class Bivalvia; order Myida; family Dreissenidae; genus Dreissena; species Dreissena rostriformis. The sequence continues at coordinate 21,116 of VMBQ01009091.1, forward strand.
GTTGTGTAGCACAATCCATGCACTTATGATTTTTACAGCTCTTTGTGGATGTGTTCAGATTTCCTCAGTATGCCAAGCATATTCTTCAAAATTCCAAAAGTTTGTTCAATTATTACTCTTGCTCTGCACAGCGAAAGATTAAATCGATCCTGAGCTGGATTTGCCGGTCTAAGGTATGGTGTCATTAGATGTCGCGAGCAACCATACCCAATGTCGCCAATTGAAATTCCATTATAATTGTAATATAAAGTTTATTAATTGTATTGCACTGAAGCTTAATTGGATATTTAAATGTAGTAATAGATTAACATATGTTACAGTTAAACTTATTTCCGCTTGTTTATCTTAGAGCAAGTGTTGAATGTTATTATAATGCATTGATGCACATAACATCTTTACCTTTTTTGAAATTATAAATGGTGATCACTTGTATTTGTGAAATGTCAGAAAACCTACCATTCTAAAACTGATTTTTTAGTTCACAGTTTCGCCAAATCCTGGCATCATTCGTGTTCGCCCTGGCCAACTGGCAGTGAAGCTCGTTATTTTGTAGCTGGCATCACACACAGCATGGTAGTATTAAACATGTTATATTACACTAACAAAAAAAGACATATTTTTGTACATTCTTTCTTGAGTATTTGATAAAATGCTGATGATATGTTTCTTATTTTGCGAATGGCTAACTGTTCAAATTAACATGCAGTTGTTTCATTAAATATTTGTGTTTAAAATAAAGTTGTATCAAAGAAAAGCGATTACATTTAGACTTGTTTAAAATGTTTTGGGGACAAAAAAGTCACACGATGTCATTTCGAACCACCGACTAGTCTGTGAAATAAATTTACGAGCACCGATGCGCTACCAACTGCGTCATGGCAGTGAAACTTTAATGGGCATATATATGTCGGTGGTTTGAAATGATATCGTGTGACTTTTTTTCCCCCAAACATTTTCAATATAAATAATGCCGACTTTTTTTAAATTTTATTCTTGGTCTTTAATGTTATGCGAATTTAATATTTATTTCAAATGTTAATTAATCCTTATTAAATTTTAACAAAGGCGCTATAAATAATTATTTTCACGAAGACCACAAACACACGCGGAGAATTATGAATTTGACAGATGTTTACAATAAATGAGAAAATAATGCTAAATGCCCACATCGCCTTTATACTCACGTACCAGCGATGGCACCAAGTTCTTGTTTGGCTCGAAAGGCGTCCGCACCAGCTGGAAACTTGACAAATTCCGGCACTCTAGATGCAAAAATGTCACTGACCTGCCCTGTGACAGGCCAGTGCTATCTCCCACTGTTAGTAGGAGGTCGCCACTGGTCACGTACCTTAGGAAGGTACTGGCAGGCTCCGCATAGTATTGCGGCTTAACTCGTCCTCGCAAAGATTACAATAACTACTATTCCCGGTCGTGTAAAACGAAACCGTTTGTATAGTTCGACATCATGATAAATACCCAACAGGTTGGACCGATCCAAAAACACTCTTTGAACTCTAATATAATGATTACGCAAATAGCGTCATGCGGCGGCCATTTTCTAAAGTAAACGCGTATACGACGTTACGTCATCATTGTATTACGTAAGTAAAAACATAGCAGACTAAGCATATAAGACTTACCATACTGAGTCTGAGTCTACACCTTACCATTCTATGTTTCGCGAATTAAGTTGTGTACGTCTGAGGCTGAGTCACAAACTTGAGCTGAGTCTAGATTTGAGACTTTCGTACATAGGTGTTGAGGCTCCGGACCGCCTTAAGCCCTCAACACTCATAATGGTCTCTCTTATTCCATCACCTCCCACTTATGAGCGGCAATACAGATAGACAACAGCAATAGACGCGTTCCCGTCTCGGCCTGCCCTCCCCACCTCCTGCCAGTTCGACAGGTGTCTTCGTAAAGCACCCTAGTGGACGCCTAGACGAACATCCGAAATGTCAATTTATACATATCAAGATGCAAGATTGGTTTTTAAAACGCAGACAATTATGACTACATCAACGAAATATAATTTAAAAATAAATAAATAATGTTTTAAGAATACTCTGAACTCTGATAAATAAATTGAATTTGTATAGGTTATATATTCATTGTATCTTATCACCCGGCTATCCCTTTGCTCTTGATGCCGCAAATAACTAGATCATACTAATACTTAATTTAATATATTTGCAGAAGGCTCGAGCAGTTGGTCCAGTGATTGAGTATTCATTTTCCAGTTACTTACTCCTTATCCAAATACAACAGTCGCAAACACGATCATAACACGACCATCACCGGAACACTTGTTTAGGAATCCATCCTTCGACAAATCTGTGGTCGAAGCTTGGAACATCTCTACCGGGGGATGTTCCGCCGACCTGATTCCATTAACATACGTCTGATCACCTAGTTCGCTCTAAATCCACGACCAAATGTTGTACACCGAATTGTTATTGTAATAGCTATCATTTGTTGTTTCTTACCGTATCTAACAAGCATGTAAATGTATTCAATATATATGCGTAAATATATTTTGAACAAGTACTTCTTGTATGTGTATCATTTATATAACTTTCGAGTTTACCTGTCTAAAAAACATCATACCCTTTATTTCTCTAATTGATACGGAAAATATAAGTTAACAATCGGAATTATAAAATAATTATAAAACAAGTGTTGTCATTTAAGCCCATTTAAATGTGCTTTTAGTCCAGAAACACAATATTTGTATTATTGAATTTGACATTTTAAAGGGTAACGCCATTTAGAATCGCCTTCATAATGTGATTTACAAAGTTTTAATAAGGAACTACTATTCGATCCCAACACAAAGGTGAATGTAATGTAACCATCGTGCAAGTGATTGACTCACAATATCAGCATACAAGTATAATACAATACTCTATCAATGTTACAACTTAAATGTTTAAATTAAAATTGGTGTATCAATAATCCTTCACAAGTTATTAATCAAACAGTAAGCGTGTTTTGCATTAAAAGGTATGGACATGATAGTGCCTATTCTTAAAAATCATTCATTTCTTTTTAATTTGCAGTATCAATCACCAAGCTAGAATATAGTGACCATAGAAATGAAACTGGGATTTAAAAATAACTATAAACAATGATTCTGAACTCAGTCTACACTCCATCTCATGTGCTTGTATTGAACAATCCCTGCGCCTAGATAGCAGGCTGGTTCATACAGAAACAGGTTAACTGCTCAGGCTGGTAATGGGAGTTCCATCGGCTGATTGCTAGTGGTGGAGATAACTCAACCACCTATTAGGAAAACTTACGTCCTCCTCTTGAAGCTCAAACCTCCTTCTGATTTTGGTATGGTTATAAACACAGCTAAGCTGCATTTAGAAATCTCTTTCTTGTCGCTTCACCCATATGGTTAATGCTCCTGCATAACAGAGTTGAGACACAAACAGAAATTACCTTGAATATGTTCAACTCTTAGCAGAAGGTTAAAACATGTGAACCCATTGAGAATTATGCATTCGCCCGCATCAGGAAGATGGTTAAGATATGTTTTATCTGGGACTTCTTTTCTGTCTGAAACTGTATTATATGCACACCTTTTCCAATATAAGGCAGATTCAAGGCGACACATTTTATAGGCGACTATAATTCAAAGCTGTTTATAAAGTAGTCACCAGACAAACATTCACGTGTATACCAACTTTTAATATTGTAATAGACATAGAAGTTGGTTTAAAAACCTAGGTGATATTAGAGTTAAACCAGACATAATTACCATTTTACTTTTCGACAGGATAACACCAATAAAATGTTTTCCATCTATCCGATAGCGTCTTCACACATTATGGATGATTATAAGTAAATTGATATATGTAAAAAAATGTTTACTGTACCAGGTACAATATTGTATCAAACGTGACATCATCAAACTGAATATACGTGGTCATTACATGTCTTCAGTGTATTACGATCAGATTGAATTGCATTGTTAACAAATGTCAAGTGTTTCTGCTGACGTTTTAGTTTATAACTAGGAATTCATGTACATTTTTTAACACTCTGTCAAATATTAATGTTGGACACAGTTGCCGTTGGACTTTGGAGACGGCATTTTGTAATTTGCATAATTTGTTTCTCAGAGTTACAATGATACACTTACGTATAAACTGTTATTTCCGTAATTTAGCGTTTGGTTTTCATAGAGCATTAACAAAAAGTAATATTTTCCCTTTTAAAAATGTGTTTTATTATCTTAAAAAACATTTCGTAGAAGAAGTTGCAATGACATAATTTTGAGATTTTTAGATTTCATTTGTGATGTAGACTCATCAATTAAATATAATTGTCAGATGAAGATCAAAGCAAATTGATGTATGTGTGTATCTTCTTATATAATTGTATCAACGAGAAGTTATATATCTGAAAGTGTAATTGATTCGTTATTCAGATGATTATGATGGTGGCTGTTGCTGTTGTGGTTGCGGGAAAATATCAAAACTTAACAAATCTAGGCGATCAATACTTCAAACATAATTCAATAAGAAAAACACATCTTATTCAAGTACAGCATGTAAAACGTATCCCCAAAAAAACGTATTTGTTTAGAAAACCAATGCATTTCCACATTTTAAAATCATAATATACTTTAATTTGATTTCCGTTCAGTTTTCGTATTGGGGCTTACATGTTACCGTGTACTCAGGCTAGATTATGTGACAATGGAACATACACACAATATTGAAAGCAAACTTAGAATGGGTCTGTCGTTTATACTAAAACACGAAGTCATGTTTCATACCTAAATAGAGTCAATAGTAAGTCATACTAATGTAGAAGGTTTCACAATAGACTTTACACACGCATTTACTAATTGTGTATTACACTTCGGGTCTTTCAATCTGTATCTTATAGGGCTTTAAACTTTATCAGAGGTGGTAATCACGTGACAAACAAGATGGCGACGTCCATGCCGAGACAGGTATTTGAAGCCGTTGTATGGGCTGTATTACTTGTATTAATTGTTTAATGCCGCTAACATTCCGGTAATATCAGCCAGAAAGGGATTAGCGTTTATTTCGTATTAAAATTCACTCTATATCTCGACCTTACTCGCTGCAAATTGTCTATGTGGAGCTGTAATTAGGTTACCCCGCGGAAAAAAAAGCTAATGACTTTCTTGCTGATATGGTTGGAAAGTAAGCGGTTTTTTTTAAATTTTATAAAAACAATGAAGGGTAAAATATACCTGTCTCGATATGGACGTCGCCATCTTGTTTGTCACTGATTGCCCGCTATGTTTATTGGAAATACAACAAAAACAAATACAAGTATATACAGCATATATTACAGACATCTCTATTTTCCATTTAAAGACGTTCTTTTTTCAAGAAAATCCTCAATAAACAGCGCCGATTATCGAATATTCGTGTGCGCATTTCCATTATAATCATATCGTAGCTATGTACGTGCTAGACAGCTTTTCAATATGGCCAATTGTACGATTGGTTACAAAAAACGAGCACAGTCTATCTAATTATGTGATTATACATAAAACCATTAAGTAATTATATTGTAATCAGATCGATTAAAAATATATTTTATATGAATCAATAACAATAATTTGAAGAAACAATTGATTCACACGCGTTTGAATGACTTGTTTAGGGGTTGGTGTAAGGTACGACGCGTCATTCAACTGACTTTAACTCCCGTTTTGTTCACCGTTTTAAGGCAGTGACCCCAGCTGTAATCGTGTTCATGTTTTATGCATCGTTGTATGTATAGTCCTGTTGTGTATAGGCACTCGGCAGCTTGCCTTTAATAAAAGACTACTTGGTATTCATACGAATTTCTCGTCTAACATGGGTTATGTATTCAAACATTAAAACAATAAAGTACCTTACAATACATAACAATCAGTACATATTCAAAGTTTTAACCAAAAAAATACACAGAGCTTACGCGTTAACGCAAACATCAATAACATTGTCGACATCATCCGTTGCAGGCAAGACTCGACTTCCGACCAGAGCGAGTTCCGTTAAACTTAGTGTTTTTTACCATATTTAACCACCATTGTATTTGTCAATTTAATTAATCATTTTCCTAGTCCATAATTAAATAGACTCGGATGCAGTTTCTAAATCATGTTCCTGGACTTTATCAGAAGTTTCATCGCTCTCAGCTCTTTGGTTCTCTATGTAGTCCTCGGAAAAGTAGAGAATCTGCTTCAACGCCATGAGTGCCAGGATGTTCACTCCGTCATCAAGCATGATTTCATTTTCATAGCTTTTTACCGGAAACACGTGATTCATTGGAAAGCCCAGCATATCAGAGACTTCCTGAACCTTTTTCTCAATAACAGAGCTCGAATACACCGTCTCTAAATTTTGACCTACTGCTTTGTCTTCTATGTCGATTTTTGTCAGGAGGAGTAGCTGTGGTATTTCTATAAAAACAATAACGACATGTACAAATGTGCCATTTCAAAACAAATACCAACATGAAACATTTTCCATGGTTTATCCTACTCATCATTAACGATAATTTCAAAAGTACGATCATAATAAACATTACGATAGAACATGTTGCATACTGATGTTAAACACGTACCCATCCGCGTAGCTGCCGTTCGAAAACTTTTGATTTTGTACATGATTTTGGGTTCAAGCTTTTGTAGCTTTGATGCATCGAGCACAAACACAACGCAGTGGACCTTGTCTTGCAATCCTGGCTTCGTAACAAAAACAGGATCGTCGAGAGCAATCGGTTTCTCAGCATTGAACTGAATACAATAGTTGAACAGATTGATAATCATCCACCATAATACGACAAAACTAGTAGTGAACAACCTTCAAAAAAGTAGTAAGACCGCTTTTAAGTTGGTGATTTGATAATGTTCATGTTTAATGCTGTGTTTTATGTAGTTTTTTATGATTTGTATACGACACTTATCCCTTGCCTCAAATAGTAATTTGACATACATATTTGTTTTCACATATGAAAAACGTTATATATAGAGAACTCGGAAGAACATCTTTATTTGTCAGACAAAGCATTACTGTAATTAGATACTGGTTAAAGATAGTTAACACACATGAGATAACAAATGTAACACTTGTTTATGATATTATGCTTCGAGAATTAGAAACATACCCCAATAACAGATGTTTGGTCTACATGGTAAAAAGTATATAAGGTTATTGCGGTTTTAACGATGTGTGGCTGAATGAAGGGGTAGGGAATGTAGACATATTTTTGAAAAGTTCTAGAGTAAGAGTTACAGATATGTTTATACAAAATTGGACAACCGAATTGAGTGAAACAACTAGAGCAAAAACATACATATTAATATCCGGTTTTAAATTGCAATCCTATAAAAGTGATGTTAACATTCCATAGTACAGAATGACCCTCTCTAGATTCAGAGTCCCTGCACGTAGGCTTAAAGTTGAAAAGTAGGCTTAAAGTGGATGGCAAAAACCAAAACATATTCCTTATGAAGACAGAAAATGTCCTTTGATGCAATGTTTGAGAAGATGAATTCAACGTTGTTATGAATTGTACATTATATACTGATGTCAGAAAAGCTAATTTAAAACCATGTTTTTACGTAAGACCATATATGTTAAAGTTTATAGATTTATTGACCTCTCAAAATAGTTATATTGTTTGAATTTAGCATTGTATATCTATAAAGCATGGAAAATAAGAAATACTTATAATACATATTACGATTAGGGTAGGATTTTTGGTTTATAGTTATGCACCGAATCTCGCTGTAAATTGCTTCTCTAAAATACCTTATATTTTTTTATTTTGTTTTTGACAATGTACCGATTTATTGTTTGTGTTTATAATTTGAATGAGCTGTGACTTTGTTTCCTGTAAAATTGTATTGACATTTCACAAAAACCTTTATTTTTTCACAATTGTGATATTGACCTTTAAGCGAGCATTTTATTACAAAATAATCATCTCCAGTGCACTATAAAACAAAATAAATTTGACAGTCACGTTAACATCTACTATCACTATGACCATGAATGGAGTATAACAAACTTCAAGTATTTACTGTGACCTGCACCTTTAAACGACCGAAATGGTTATTTCAAGTGGCAAATTGTCTTATCATGGAGTTATTTACGATTATTTCTTTCTCAATCATAAGATGCAAAAAAATCGTTATTGGCTGTACAGGAACACTTCCTAACACAATAAACACATTAGGAATATGCAAGACTCGAAGTTTCCGCTGCGACATTGACCTTTAATCGAGAGACTTGTTTTTTTCACACTACACGTTTTCTTCATATTTCGTTATACCTTGATGCAAGTGACATTGTTGTTCTATGCAACAATTTTTCTTGTTATGATGATCATTAAGTACTATTTATTATGAAATTCCGTGATGCATAACAAAGTTATGGGATGGACACGAAGATGTTATTTCACTATATTCATACGAGGAATACGTGTTACTCAATGTGTGTACTTTGAGTTGATCTGGAAGGCACTTCACGCACGCTCAACAACATCTTAATTTGATGATAATTTATGCGAATTCATATTGCAATTACATAGTGTATAACAAAGTTATCGACCGGACACGAGTATATTTACTTTGACTATTGACCATTTAAGGATTATGCGCCAACTAACAGAAGTGTCAACTGTGGCCTTGAACTTTAAATGAGAAACACGGTTGTTGCATGTAACACGTTGTCTTGATATGCTGATCATTCGGAGAATTCATTTTGCCATCCCATCATGTGCAATACAGTTACGACCCGGATACGAACGTGTACGTTCTCTTAATCCATATCTACAAACACAAATGATCTCTATATCCGTATCAAGAACATGCAAACATGTGTGCAATGTGACCTTGACCTTGGAGCTAGCGGAATTGTTGTTGTACGCGGCATTTAGTCTTAATATGGTGATCATTTGCGCAATTTTTACACAATCAAATAATGCATGACAGAATTATGAGACGGATACGAAATGTCTCACCCTTTCGTTCATATACAAACATACAAACAGACGGGCAGTGGTAACATTAAATGGCATGCGGCCTTTATCATCGTGGGCGCATGAAAATACTTAATTATTGAACACATACGACAAAAGTGGTTCTAGAAGATGAACCCACATACGACACAAAGACACTGATATTATTGAATAAAAATTTAAATAGTATAGTATAGTTTCTATGTTAAGTATATAACACGTTATTATTATGAGGCATTATAGTAAGATAAATCAATGACTGAACTGACCGATGGGTATATTTAATGAACATGTCATAGAGAATTAGCCAAACAAAAAACTGGCAGTTGGGGAGGGGCTTTAAAGGGCTTTGGGACTTATTTCGTGAAATATTGTAAGTTACATAATTATTATTTCTTTTTTCAATGAGGTGACAAAATATGAATTCAGCATATACTCCTTATATGTTCCGTAATTGATGTTAATACCAAGTAATAATGTACGTTAGTCTTTAAAATCGTAAATTGTATAGTACACATTTTGAGTGGGGCTGTGTTAAAGAAAACATTGACACAATACAGAGGGAAAAGCAAGGGTGGGACATATTTTAAAAGGGTCAAACAAAAAATGGAAGTGGTGGCATACATTACAATGGTGGGGCATTAACATGGAAAGCCCCATATCCTGTCATTCTGTTTTAGCTAAATCGATATGTAAACAGATGCACACACTGACATTTTTTAAATGTTCGTAACATGTGTTCAATCAAAGGTATAACGTAAGAAAAAGGTGACACAATACAACCTTTCTGAATATGTTATAGTGTTATTTTTTAATTAACGGTTAAGTTAAAAGTGTAAAATGATACAAAGAAGAGTTCCGCGGTCAAAGACATATGCCCCCCAAAGGGCCTTGACACAGGAATGTGTGCAACAAAACTGACCATAATCGTATGTATTATGTACAGTCTATAAGGCTCATCACTCAATTCTTCGATGACATATCGAACGAAAACCAATTTAAAACCTTTTTTGACCTAGTGACTCCAATTTAAATGGGGATCATCTACTTTCCAAGGCCAATGTACTTGGGAAGAATAAAGCCATTGGTAAATTCGTTGACAAGTTATTGATTGGAAACGGTTTTCAGACTTATCGTTAAATTGACATTGACCTTTGACCTAGTGACCCGAATTTATATAGGGGTCATCTAATGTGCAAGGCCAATGCACTTGGTAAGTATCAGGCCAATCGGTCCCGCCGTTCACAAGTTTTGTTTGGAAACAATGTTCACTCCTAGTGTGACATTGACCTTGACCTTTGACCCAAATTTCAATCGAGGTCATCTTCTGGCAAAAGCCAATGCACCTAAGAAGTATCAAGCCAATATGTAAATCCGTCCACAAGTTATTGATCGGAAACGAACTGGTCTACCGACAGACCGACAAAAAGACAGATACCGATCAACATACAGACCGACCGACATCCAGCAAAACAATATACCCCCTTCTTCGACGGGGGGCGTAATAAACAAAGTTTTTACTTATAAAAATAACAACATTAAAGCCCCAAAGTTGTTAAAAAGATTAACAGTCGTAAACAACGCTTTTTACCATTCACAATCAGAGATTGCACGCACCTTGTAGTTCTCTGGGATATGACCATTCAACAAGAACGTGAACTCCATCGTATCAAGACCCAAATCAGCCTCCAGGCCCCTCGTGTCACACAGTCTCATACCGAGCGTTGATTCGCGTTTAGATTTTATCGAATAAGGCTTGTACTGAAATCAATTCTAATAGTCTTTTACAGCGTTTATATTTCCCATAACACTGTAAAATCAGCAACGTTTTGGGATTGGACGTAATGGAAGTATGAATGTACGATTTGCTTGAAACTATTCTTATAGCAGTTTAAATTATTATGTCGATGAATAATAAACAATATCACAAAACTAAGTTAAATGGGCATGTTAAAACAATGCTGTCATATATAAACAAAAAGAACCACGAAGGCATCATCAGGAGATCATTCTTAGCTGCGTGTTGCCTTATTTGAGACAGGTGAGCAATGGCCATACATTTCGCATCAAGACAAAACCCCATGATACAAATACCAAATAGTTAAACTTGGGTCATCGCCTTGGATAGTAAAAAACTATTTATTCAATCAAATCAAGGTCGCGCAAACCTTCCAATAGGCTCAGACGTAATGGTAAACGATGTGAAATACAATTTAAACTCATAGCATCACCGTTAAAATAAAACTGCATACTAAGGGATAGCGTTTCAAATTATAAACAGATGCGCTTTTCATGTGTTTATTGTGCAACTTGAATGCGATTCTAGAACATTGGACCGCATTTCTTTCAAAGTTGATCAATATTCATATCATTTTAGGTGCAATACATGAGCATTAAGATAAATTAAATCATAAGTGGTTAGTAAGTAATATAATATAGGATTAAAAACAGATCCTTAAACTGCAAGACAGACTAGCACCTATCGTCTAGACGTACCGAAGTGGTGATACTATGATCTCCTTGTCCAGTAATCGCTATCTGTGTTAATCGACCTTTTAGCACAGAGCTAACCGTGTTACAGAAGCTCGATTTCCCGGCACCGACGGGGCCAATCAGGACTATTCGATAATATTTGATTTGTAGACTCGGATTTGGTTTGATTGATTGCACTACCTGAATAAGCTCCTGTTCCAGCTAGATAAGTACGAGCGTTAAATATTCAATTGTAGGTGTAATGACAAAGGAAAGAAAAAAAAAAATACGCAAGAAAAACTTATATCTCCAGACATTAATCAAACGTTTATCCTTAACAAATATGCGACTCTTTATGTTTAATTACGCATTTAGTACGCAGTAATCGTTTGTATAATCGTACCGACGTAATACACACGATTGGGTTGACTTTATATTATTTGAGTTTGATTAACTAACCTTCTTATTCAATTCCGGTACTTTGCGCCATTCCTTATTTTTGACCTCAGGCATCGACGGTTTAACTATATATTAAAAATATTTAAAAAAAGAAATAGAGTAAAAACAATAATAATATTAGTTATAATAATACTAATACTAATAATAATGCTTACAATAATAATACTTA
>VMBQ01009092.1:8788-20842 GCA_007657795.1 Dreissena rostriformis
AAAGTCTTAAAGGGACTGTCCACTAGATAAAGCGTCGCGCGACGCGAAACGATATTTTGGGAACCTACGAGGATTGCTTATATAGCTAAAAAATACATCCGCATTAAACATGAGCGTCCGTGGTCGAGTGGTCTAAACAGGTAGCTTTTTACTCTAGGACTCCAGGAATCCGGGGGTCAGTGGTTCGAGCCCTGTTGAGGGTTACTTTTTTTCCTTTTTTTAAATTGTTTTCTTGTTTTTTAATGGAGATTTTTTGTTCAAATGTTTTAATTTATCAATATAAAGCATTTATAGCATTTAATGACAAGCTTCAATACATGCCAAAATCTAGTGGACAGTCCCTTTAAAACTCTTAAAGTAAACGCCATACTTAATGTTGTGTGTATATTTATGGAATGTACAATCAATTACATATATTAAATAAATAAATGCTACAAAAATGATTGTGGTGATGACTACTTCTCTTACAAGAGCACATTTATCAAAATGTTTGAAAAATCATGAAATCGGTGAATGATCAAGTTCTCTGTCTATATCTTATATTTGCCCACGTAAATACGCACATAACATTTGATATAGATCGACAACGGTGGTGAAAAGATAGAATATAAACAAACCGTTATTTAATAAATAGATGATATTTATTGGATTTGGTGGAATATCGATTTCAATTCACGAGTGGTCATAGAAAAAATATTTTTCTGTGATAATGTTCACTGTTTGAAACAGTGAATGATCAGTTTTAATTCACTGATATTTCTCTATAAACCACCGAAAAGCATAAAATAAATGATTGTATCAAAGTAATCAGAGCCAGTCAGGTACGTTATATACTTAAACAACAATGAGATAGAGAATTATAAAGTAATCATTCCAATATTTCTTTGGAATTATTTACACAACTTTTTGTAATCACATATACCCGCTTATATATTTTCTGCTGACATTAAAGGGGCCGTCCAACAGATTGGTAAATTGACAAAATTAAAAAAAGTTGTTTCATATTCGCAAATTTTCGCGTTTGTTATGATATTTTTGAGGAAATAGTAATATTGACCATTTACAATGCTCTTAAATATCCATTATATGCATCTTTTGACGATTTGAAAACCTCAAAATCATAAAGCGTCGTTCGACGCGAAACGATTGAATAATTTGGAAAGTTCTGTTATTGTCGCTATATTTTGNTGTTCTTTCCCGAAAGTTTCGACTTCTCTACAACCGTCATTTACCTGCATTCACTATGAATGAACTTCCGGAATTAAAGTATCTGTACCATCCACGAATGTTAAACTTAAAAACGCCAACGTTTATACTTAATAGGTGACGCATAGTTTTGAACGAACTAAGTTCGATATTTAAGGACCAGGTACGGCGAGTTTTTCCTGCTCGCATACTAAGGTCAGAGGGTTCTACATGTATCTATAGGCACGTAATGTGCGACATGCTTGACTATGGGACGCCAAAACTGCCTTTTGTTGAACGAAACTGATATGTTTCGGTTAGTTGACATTATGTTTGGTTAAGTTAATTTTATGTTGGGTTAAGGTGACATTATGTTGGGTTCATTTGGCATTATGTTGGGTTAAGGTGACATTATGTTTGGTTTATTTGACATTATGATGGGTAACGGTGACATAATGCTTCCTCAACCATTAACCGATTTGATATTAAATAATATATGAATATAACACTTTCTTGAATAAGGTATCCGGTAAACGTATTATTTACAGACCCATTTTGATTTTGATGCATTTTCACAAAGATCAAAATATTCAAAAATAAATAGACAAAACGAAAACATGCTAGAAACCATTGAACATTTCAATCGCATTAGTTACGCATTTAACGTTACCCAAAAATCAAGTTTTTTCTAAGAAGTTTAAAGAATGATCTCATTATTCCGATGGCATCCGATTCTAGTAAAAAGGCCAAACCCCAAAATGTCTCACGGATGTAAGCCTGGCAGTCCTAAATGACGTCATACTCACGGATGTTAGCCTGGCAGTCCTCTATGACGTCATATCTCTCGAGTTGCAACAGGAAGTCCCACAGACGGCCGACGGTCGCGGTCGAGCCCTGCCACTGCTCCAGCAACTGGGCTGTCGGGCTTCCATGGCGCTACAAACACGGATATTGAAGATTATCGTTTGTACTTAATTGCTTAAACATAGGTCTCATTGTATTAATATTAAGAAAATTATTTATTTTATAACTATAAAACGATGTCCCCGGCACACATTTGGCGGTCGTGGGAAAATCTGTAGTTGTTAAAGAAAAAACTGTGATCACTGTTTGTGCCGTAGTGCTGTACCAGTATTATTTAACTTTGAGTTCGAATCCCACTGGAACCATGGATAAAAATAGTTAATCATATTTTAGCGATAAACTATTCCTTCTGTAAAAAAATATATGTATGTGTAAAAGGCGGGAATATGCCTTTTTTTAAACTTGTGTGCATTTCGGCCCCTTTAATTTGTAATTAATTGGCAAAATGCATTTTTTACATGTATGCTACATTACTTTATTTCTTCACATTGTTTTAATGGAGGAAATTTATTTATTGGTTGTGATTGATTGCGGTTATAAAAAGTTGAAAAAAAAACACTTCCCGTAAAGTTTCCCATAGCTTTGTGAATTAATTTAAATTACGTTTATAATATACCATATACAATCTTTTTTGTGTGTTTTTGAACAGAGAGGAAGAATATAAAATAGAACGGCGAATGTGCAAATAACAAAAGACGAATAAAATGAAAAAAACTATTTAGAAACACTGCTTAATATGCTTAACATAAAAAACATATGCAACCTTTTACTTTTTGAAGCCGCACGCTAGTCTGGAGCTACGCTGGCCGCATTTGACACAAGACCCTTTTTCGCATGACGCGACTCAATTATATAACAGACAGACGTATTTGTACCTTCATGTTTCTAATTTCGAGGCTGTCGAAGCCAGCCAGTTCTGCAAGTCCACAGAAGTCATTGACAACATCAATCTCCTTCCCATCGTGCATTGTGAGCACGAGGCTGCCTTCCAGGTCGAGAAACCGAGCCAACTTCCGGCGCGTCGAGCAGCTCAGCGTCCGTATGGGCTTGGCTCGATACTCCTTTGGTAGAGAGAACCTTGTCCCTTTATCCGACGGTCCTTGCATTTCTTTAAAGCTCCGACTTACTTGTACTACATCAGCGAAGTAGATTATGGCCAGTTAGTTTGCTTAATTTAACGCTATGTAATCACTGCGAAAATCGGCATTGAGGCAGAGTTTTTTCTTTTAAGGCAAACACTTTATTGAATATGGTTAAAGGGACTGTAAACCACGAATGACGAAAAAAGAAAAGTTCTAAAATACCGTATTTTTTTTACAATTATTAGTTTATATTGATTAAAATATCACGACTGGTATATAACATTACTCGAAAAAAGTTTTTTTTTTATAATTTTTACTTTATTTTTTTATTTTTACTGGGTATGTCTACCAGGTAACTACCAGTTAACTATAAATAACGCAAGTAGATTGATCATCATCGTCACGTGGTAAACCCAGGAATGCAAATTGTGCATGCGTAGTGAATTGTATATATTTTTTATATAAAATGATCAATGTACTAGCGTTATTTATAGTGTGTATATCGTTATGTCACCTATTTTCGCGATGTACTTTCGATTTCACATCGCAAAATTTTATTACCGAATATACTGAAAATATGAACGTTTTTCAAGTAATGTAATATACCAGTCGTGATATTTTAATTAATATAAAATAATAATTGTAAAAAATACGGTATTTTAGAACTTTTCTTTTTTCGTCATTCGTGGTTTACAGTCCCTTTAACTACCGCCAGATCATAGTGTAAAACAGGAAGTACAGACATATGCCATGCATTCCACGAAAAACACAATAGCTATGTAGGGTGTACTGCGTAAACTTCGTTTAAAAGAAGTAAGAGTATCAAACTACGACTCAACTTCATGGATATGCAAGTTAAATCAACATACATTGTGTCATTTCATTTTAATTTAACTGCACTTAGTGCTATCAGTGCAAGTGTAATATCCTTGGATTTTGCACACGTATATTTTACCTTAGATAATTTTTTTTCTCTGCGAATATAAGTTAATATATGGTTTCAGCATATACTGGATTTAGTTTAGAAGAGACTTCCTTTAAACGAAACTAGCAATTCCACAAAGGCGGAAAGTGTGGTTCCTGATAAGCCTGTGCGAACTGCACGGGCTAGTCTGGGACGACACTTTACGCACGTGCATAAAGCCCAGTTTTCCATAACGCGGCAAAATTGATAAGTAGTACTCAGTACTGGAACAGTAAATGGTATATTGTTTTGTCATCTAAAAGTAATGCTTATTAAGGTATTGAACGTAATGAAGTAATGTGTTATTGCAGGTAGTTGCTAATGATATAATATCCGGATTAGAACACAGGGCGGACGAACTAACGGAGGCACAAAGGGGCGACTATATGCTTCCAAAGAAAAAACGTTGCCACAAACCAACAGAACTCACTGCAGAATGCATGGCAAAACGTATGGTAAAGGCGCTTTCTGTGGGAATAGTTGTCATTTCGCCATTTATTTATAGAGGCTGCATCAATCGCCTTTCCCATATTTATTATGTATGACTTCTATATGACTAAAAGACTTTTTTTAAGGCACCAGAACGTTGATTTAACAAAAACGGTTATGAAAACAACGACTTAAATCCACTACAACGCTAAAAAATCAACGAAAATATCGTAAAATTAAGTTTACATATACATAATCAGTGCTCCGTATAGCAATAGCCAAAATTTCAACGTTAGATGTGCTCTGGTAACAGATTAAACAGGATATAAAATGCTCTTTTTTATTTTTGTGTTGCACAATAAATTCCATTTTAATTTCCCGCAACGATATCTATTCTTACGACACATGAACACTAAATTGGTATGTGAACATGTGCCCAATATATCGTACCACAAACCAATAAAAAAGATCATTTTGTATGTGTTAAATCTATGTTACCAGAGCACATCTAAGGTTGAAATTTTGGCTATTGCTATACGGAACACTGAGTATTTATAGGCTATAAGCAACCATAAAACAAATCCTGTGCAATACATCAATTCAGGCAACCCGGTAACGATATTTACCAGAAACTATATTTCTATTTTGGGTAAAAAAGTGACCTTACTGACCCCAAATGCAATCCCATGCTAGGTCTTCAAGTAATGTAACTACTCACAAAAGTTCAGTACACTAGCAATCAATTTGTTAAGTGTAATCTTCTTTTCTATTTTTATTAAGTGACCTTGAAATTTACCTGACAAGCCCAAAATACAAAGCCAAGCTACGTCTCCATGCAAGCTTGTTTTATCATGTGTTTCTATTTTCTGGAACACTCACCTTGACCAGACGGGCCCCAAATGCAATTCCAAGCCAAGTCTTCATTTAACCTACCTACACACAATTGCAGTGCTATATATTCATCTAAACTCAAATCGATGAGCGGAAACTGTTGTTCTATTTTAAGCAAACAGAGACTTTGACCTTGACCCAACATGTTCCAAATAGAATCCCAAGATAGATCTCCACGTAAGCCTGCTTCAAATCAAAAGTGTCATCAAGATTGGTTAATGCAAACTCCATTTATAACCTGTTTGCTGTTTTTTTCTAAATTTATTAACATTTCCCTTGACCTTGATCTGACAAACACCAAGTGAAATCTCATACTAGCCCTTTGCATGCTGGGAAATTTGTCGTCTGCTAAAATGTTGTCTGCTAAATTTCTAAAATTAGCATTTTCGTTGATTTTTTTTTCAAAGAATACTATCAGAATAGCAAACAGTTTGGATCCTGATGAGACGCCACGTTCTGTGGCGTCTCATCTGGATCCAAACTGTTTGCAAAGACCTTCAAAATCCGGTTCCAGCGCTCAAAGGGGTAAGCTACCAACACCCACGTTTCAGTGCAATATCTCCATCCAAACCAAAGTAATTGAGACAAAATTGTTTTTTCTATTTTTAGTAACATTGACCTACCTTTGCCCACACTATCCCAAGATAGGTTTTAATGCAAGCTTGCTATATTAAAATGATCCTTAAAATAAAATGCGAACTGAAGTTATCTGCTGGAAACCACCTGTTTTGTCCGCCATAACCAAGCTGTCAATCTAATAACATGGATTTTCAACTGTTGAAAGCCTGGTTAACAATATACTGTAAATCCTAAATTGGGCAAATGTGTTTTTTTTACATTCTATTGAAAAGAATAGATAAGAGCCAAAGCGGTGCTTGTTTATCAAAAATATTTTATAAATTCTCATTCATTGTTGCATAAGATTCACAATACATTTCTGCCTTAACTAGTTGTACATAATGTAAGCTGATGAACTTATAATGAAGATTACATGCATGATGACATCTCAGTGAAATGTAGTTAATTCTATTGTTAAACAAATCTTAGCAACAAACAAGTCATTATGATTACTAATATAAATGTTCACCATTCAGACCCAAGACTATCCCTATTTACTATTAACCACATGCCAATCAAAACGAGTATATATGATAGATTCTAACCCTTTGCATGCTGGGATATTTGTCATCTGCTAAATTGTCGTCTGCTGAATTTCAAAAATTAACATTTTCTTCGATTTTTTTCAAAGAATACTATCAGAATAGCAAACAGTTTGGATCCTGATGAGACGCCACATTCTGTGGCGTCTCATCTGGATCCAAACTGTTTGCAAAGGCCTTCAAAATTCGGTTGCAGCACTGAAAGGGCTAATAACCCAGTTTTTCATTCAGGTGTGTTTTACCATCACCCGACTGATTTTTTGGTGGTAGCCACACCGCATAGTCAGGATCATCCTCCGAATAACCAGTGTCACTCCTTGGCCTTTTATTTTTGCTTTTTGAACTTTCGGCTGACTTTCTCTTGCCCATAGTTTTACCCTCTCCCGTATTCTCCATCGTGTTCCCCTCCTCAGTCACTTCATCCTGTAATTTCTCTAGAACTGCTGCAAGTGGTAAACTTGGCCCCTTTTGTCTAGGATTTGTTTTTATAGAATTAACTTTCTCATTCTTTTCACTCCGAGGTGTTGTTTCCCCAATCATAGGCGTTGGTTTATCTGTTGATGTTTCAATATCATTATCAATCTGCACTTTAACTAATTCTTTCTTTGTATCACTTAGTACACTTTGTTGTTGAATCTGTTCCTCCTCTTCTTCACTTTCGTCTTCTTCTCCAACATGTTCTTTCCGTTTTTCAACTGGAACCACTTTTCTCACAATTTTGCTTGTACCCAGACCCTTTATTTTTCCAACGCCACTTGTTATACCAGCCTTCTTAATGTCAGGTTTCTGTGCTGAAGCAGCAGGCAAAGACGCTGGTTTAGCAATATTTACAAGTTTCCTGACTTTTTGTTCTTCCTGTTTTAATTCCAGAAGTTGTCTTTTGAGCTTCATTCTCGTTTTGGTGTCCATCATTCCAGATTTGATGGCCGACATATATGCATCCAAAGCATCAATGTCATCACTATCCATTGCATCAGCTTGGGCTTTTGCATGAGCTAATTTAGCCTCTATTTCTTCAATTTCTGTCGTTAAATCCTTATGTTTTGCCATCAGTGTATCATATGTTTCTGTGCTCTGATCAGATTTTCCCACTTTCTGTTTCCGCATTTCCCTCTTTTTCTCGATCACACCTGTCCTATCCAGATATATGTCCTCATCACTGTCATAGAAGTCATCATCCTCCCAATTCTTGCCCTTCTTTTTCCGACTCTCTTGGGCTGATTTTCTCAACTCCCCATGCCTATCGAGAATCCTACAAGCCTCAAGAGCACAAGCCACGACAGCGTCCTTCTTTTTACCTGAAACCAGAACTTCAGCAACCATAGACTCCCCATTTGGGGCATCAATTGGCAGCTCCACGCTGCACTTCCACTTTCCGAAACCTGCCTCATGAAAATCATATTCAGGTAACTCCAGACCTTCTCTCTCAAAATAACTATTCAGAGATTTCTTAGGGTCACTTATATACAAAGATTCATTTTCAGGTTCCGGAGCAGCAAAGGGATTCTCAGCATTTTCATCCTCTTCTACTTCCTCGTTTTCATTGATGCCCCAGGAACATCCCACAAGCTCCTCCCTCTGCTTCATAAGCTCCGCCTTTCGTTCCGCCTCCTCCATATCGGCCTGTCGTAGAAGCTCCGCTTCCTTGATCTGTTTCTCGCGCTGCTCTTTCATCTGAGACACCGAGAGTTCTGACTCCTCCTGCCTGTCTGTGTCAGGGCCTTGTAGTATAAATAACCTGAAAAATAAGCATTTAATAAGCCGCGTTCCAGGACAACCAGGCTTAATGCATGTGCGTAAAGTGTCGGCCTAGATAAGCCTTTGCAGTCAACACAGGCTAATCAGGCAAACATTTTCCGCCTAAACAGAATTTTCGTTTAGAAGAGATCTCCTTTACAATTAAAATTCCATAAAAACCCAAAGTGTAATCCCTGATTAGCCTGTAGAGACTGCACAGGCTAATTTGGGATGACACTCTACGCATATGTATTAAGCCCAGTTTTCTAAAAACGTGGCTCATATGTTTCAGTTATTCAAAGGATCTGTTTGGGGTTTATATCACAGCTTATTCTGGTCGATCTGCAAATTTTACAAAAACCAAATTTTTCCAGTGCTCAATTTGTTTTTTCCAGTTATTTAAGGCATAGTCTAAAATCTCCATTTCAAACATGCCATAAATAATGTGTAATAAATTGCTGTAGTGGCACACTGCTGTGGTCACAGGGCAGTGTAATATAACAGCAGTGATCAATACACAGATGAAGAGGAACTTATGCAGTAAACCATTGATAACTCAGCTGGGAGAAGACTATATGTGTCGTGTTCTGAGAAAACTGGGCATAATGCATTTGCGTAAAGTGTCATCCAAGATTAGCCTGTGCAGTCCGCACAGGCTAATCAGGGATGACACTTTCCGCCTAACTTGGATTTTCGCTAATTAGAGACACCATTTAAACGAAAAATTCCATAAAAGCGTAAATTGTCGTCCCTGATAAGACTGTGCAAACTGCACAGGCTAATCTGGGATGACAATTTACGCACATGCATTATGCCCAGTTTTCTCAGAACATGACACATATACTCCTCATCAGTTGTCTAGCATTATCATTTGACTAGCTGTTTTGATAACGGTACTTAAGTATGGCAAATTGTCATTTAAGTGTGTGATGTTTGAAGGCATGAGTTTGAATCTCTCATGAACAGTGTAAATTTAAGGGAAATATGGTTCATATGGCAATTTAAAATATTCACAATAATTAGAATTAATCATAACATTGTATTTAAAATATTCACAACAATAAGAATTAATCAATGAAGATAATACCTTGTACTTCCCCCAAACTTCAATACATAGTCTACATGTATGCGATGGAACTTCTTCTGTGGCACTTTATTCTTGTTGATCCATGTACCATGAGTGCTGTCCAGATCATAAAGGTACCAGCCCTGAGGGAATTCTTCTGTACCACCACCACTGTACTGGACCACCGCATGGTGTCTGAAAACATTATTGTCCAAACAAAATTATTGCACAAATTTAATAGTTTTCTTACATAAAACATAAATTGTCAACATTTTGTGAAACAGGTATGAATCACAGCACTATGGTCAGAATGATCTTTGCAAATTAAAGTTTGGTTAAATTGGATTAAAGCTGTTAAAATGGAGTACAGCTTAAAATGTCAACTACACATCCCAAATCTGCTACTTTGGAAAATCATTTTGTAGATTTATACTAGGGATACACAAATGAGGTATGACTCCGGAACACATGACAATGTCAATACTAGCGCAACTCACTTTACAGAGCCAACTATATATCCCCATATATTCGGGTCATTTTTTTCCTGTTTCTACTGACTGTTGTTATTCTATAATTTACAGAGTTGCGCTAGAATTGACATTGTCATGTGTTCCGGAGTCATGCCTCATTTGTGTATCCCTAGCATAGAGCATATACAGTGACATGTCTATAAGAAACAGTCTGTTACATATAGACATGTCACTGTATATGCTGTAAAATGGTACCTTGAAAGTGAAGGATGCTCCATTGGAATGTCACAGCTGGGCAGTCGACCGACGATGTGGAAGTTGCGGGTCGTTAGGTCAATGTTGTCAACAACAGCACCATTCTTGATGACCTCAAGGGCAAACTTCTCCTCACACACTGAGCTCCACGGTGGCTCTTTATAAGGAACGGTCGTCTGGGTAACTAGCTGTTGACGAAGTTGTGAGACGTTTATTATTCATTATGATATCTTTTTAAATTATACAATGACGAGGAACAAAGCATTATGGCAGATATTGATTTATTCTCAATATAAAAGATTTTATTTTAATATTATTTAACTCAA
This sequence comes from Dreissena rostriformis, assembly GCA_007657795.1. Taxonomy (NCBI): domain Eukaryota; kingdom Metazoa; phylum Mollusca; class Bivalvia; order Myida; family Dreissenidae; genus Dreissena; species Dreissena rostriformis. The sequence goes on from VMBQ01009092.1 coordinate 19,218, forward strand.
CATGGTTGAGAAAATAGATGATGCGTGGCCAAAAAAATTCAAGTCACATATATATATATAAATGAAAAGATATATGTATGCTACAAACTTATTCATAGTAACATATAAGCAGTCAACATGGCAGCTTTTTCCCGAATGAAATTGAAAATTATAACACAAACAATTTATATAACTCTGGCACATGAACCGTAAAAAGATCTGCATTACTCTGACCTTGAGCTGCTCCGCTGGTGATAGCTCTTGTTTAATGAGAACAGGAGAGGGACCCTCCGGAGCACTATCAAGGGCTGGAGTACTGTAAGGGGCCTTTTGAGAACCTGCATCTGAAACACTGTCGACAGGCTGGGGATCTTCTTGGGAAATCTTTTCAGCTTCGTCTGCATTTGATTGGTCACATATCTGTGTACCTGGTGGTTCAGATTTTGATGTTGGTGATTGAAATGCTTTCTGCGCCTCAGAGCTTGCTTTAATTTTCTTCTTACCTGCCAGTACAAAACTTGGAGCTTTAAATGCTGTCTCTGCAGTGTCCTTTTTCACAATATCCCTTGAAGGAACATCCCCATTGGATGTAACCTCCATGATCTCGTGTAACCTGAAATAAACAAATATAAATGAAAAAATAGACAAATTTAATGAGTAAAAGATACGAGCTAAGGAAGAGATGAAACCAATTAGAGACATTAATCAAATAGGAGACATTCACCATTCCACTTTCCAAGAGACAGTCTCCAGTCAATCAGGAGATATATTTACATACAATGTTTCATCAATCGAGCTTAAATACTTTTTGAGTTATGGCAGGATCCAGATTCGGACCGACAGACTGACCATAAAACCACTAGCCCTTGATCCCTGACATGTATGATGGACCCTGTGATTTTGTGAAATATATTGGCAGCGAGAGATATTTTCTTGAAGATTTAACAAGTAGGTTGTGCATGCTTGTTTGTAAACCAAAACCAGACCGTGGGCATAAATGAAAAACCACAAGAATAGCAGACCCGTGAGAAGATTTACAGACGTTTCTCGCCCAAGTATTTTCGCACCCTTATTATTTCGCCCCCAAGACGTTTCCGCCCTCTTCGTTTCGCCCCCAATTTTAATTTGAACAAGGGCTGTTTGTAAAACATGCATGCCCCCTATATGGGCTATAAGTTGTAGTGGCAGCCATTGTATGAATACATTTTTTGTCTCTGTGAACAACGGTGGTGGTGGTGGTGGTGGTGGTAATGGTGGTGGTGGTAATGGTGGTGGTGGTAATGGTGGTTATGGTGGTGGTAACGGTGATTGACCTTTGACCTAGTGACCTGAAAATCAATAGGGGTCGGGTCATCTGCAGGTAATGACCAATGTCCCTATGAAGTTTCATGATCCCAGGCGTAAGCGTTCTTGAGTAATCATCCGGAAACCATTTTCCTACTTCCAGTCACTGTGACCTTGACCTTTGACCTAGTGACCTCAAAATCAATAGGGGTCTTTTGCCAGTCATGACCGATGTCCCTATGAAGTTTCATGTTCCCAGGCGTAAGCGTTCTTGAGTTATCATCCGGAAACCATTTTCCTTCTTCCAGTTACTCTGACCTTGACCTTTGACCTAGTGACCTCAAAATCAATAGGGGTCATTT
>VMBQ01009093.1:0-34734 GCA_007657795.1 Dreissena rostriformis
GATGCAATCGAGCTTAAATAAATAGGTTTAAACTAAACACATAAGTAATTTAATAACAAAAAATAACTTTATCGCAAAATGTAAGTTGTAACTGTCATGACAAATTAACTGGTAAATACAGTCAAGTAACCGTTACCGGATAAAAACCTAACCGGATCAGTTTCATTTCATGTTCAAGATTGGGTATCGCATTTTATAGTTATCATTTGTAGATGGTTTTTTTCACATTGCATCTTCAATGTTTGTACTAAGAAACGCAATCATTGAGCCGGAATCGGAATACGTCATTAATTCCTGCATGTGTTAGTGACATGTACAAACCTCTCTGTTTACGTCCAGCTCCTTTTTTAAACGAAGTTGAACATTTTGCACGGGTACATGTACTAATTGTGCTGTTGAGTAAGAAGTACTAGCATATATTTAAAGGTCGTTCAGTAATCTCTATACCTGCAATATACCATTTCAGTAGTGTATTATGTTTTAGGCAAGTCAGTCTCACAACTGTATCAATGAAATTGTTTATATAGTAGAAGATGTGTTTATTAAAGTTAAAGCATAGTCGATGACTTTTGGCCGTTTTATTTAAAAGACCCAATTTTTGTTATTGTAAATATCGAGGGATTTTTTCGTTCTTTAAATGGCGCCCATGCTTTAAACAAGACAGGCTTCACAAAGCTATAATAATGTATTCTTACAAACATATATATTTGTCTGATTCAGACAGCCAGAGAAGATGCAATCACCCTACCAATCTTTCAACCACTACCGCTGCTCCATCAACTTTAAGGCGTCCGAGATCAATCATGACTGGCAATTTGGTTATAAAGGGTTACCATGTCCATAAAGTTCACAACCTGGCACATACGCTTCCTTTACTACTGACGGGGAATATACTAAATTGTAAGGTAAGGATGCATGCATGCCTAGTATGGATTTCTGAACCGTCTAAATTAAATTCATCGTACACGAAAAGGTCAGAATGAAAAAGAAATTTGAAATTGTCTGATATTGCTGGCTGGCCCGTATGTCATGTTCCAAGCATAGACAATCCCAGAAATCGATACCTCCCGGATTACCCGCCCCTGAATACTCTCGCACGCCTCCAAAACGGTACTGAAGAAATAAACATGGACCTATATATGTTTGAATAGGTCCCTACGCAAAACAAGGAAGCGAAACGGTTTTATCGAATATATTTGAGGATTTAAAGAGTTTCTGTTATCGATCTGACAACCACATAAAAGTTCATTTTTTTTTTAAATATAAGTTATACGTAATTAGTAGAAATAAGGTTCATCTGAATTCTTTTAAGAGTAATAAAACACAGCATGGACATGGGCCTATTTGTGTAGGTCCCTGACATGAATAAGGTCTTGATTGTCATTTAACATGTTATTTAAAGGTGACGCGTGATATCTTATCTTAATTATGGTATCTACACATGTGCACACATGTGGTGTCACGGGCAAACCCATAAACGCTTTTAATCCACACTTGGAACATCGCCTCCCATTAAGCGAATTCGTTCGCGCCTTCATCGCTGATGTTGTTTTTCAAGAGATTTATGTTGCTGTCATTAATAATCCGTAATTAAAGAAAAATNTCTGGGTATAGTAATCACTATATGCCTTCAGCATCAAGATGCCGGGAGCATATTAGGTAACAAGGGACAAAATTGTCACAAAACCAGGTTTTCAATTTGAAAAAAAAGTCTGATAAAGGGAGACAACTCAAAATGTGCATTGTTACTGATTGTCTCTAGTTACCCCCCTTGTGTCAAATTCAATCTATTTTCTCAAAGTGTGACCTTGACCTTGGAGATATTGATGTAATTCTTTTGCGCGACACACCGTCCAATGATGGTGAACAAATGTGCCAAATGATTTTAAAATCTCACAATGAACGACATAGTTATGGCCAGGGTATGCATTGTTCCGCCCGCCCGCTGACATTCATCAATCTAATAACCAGTTTTTTCCTTCGGAAAACCTGGTTAAAAATGAATGATTTCTTGTTCTGTCCGTTTTGCTGGAAGTTGTAAAATGCTGTGAAATGGAATCGTGCACCTTCAGGTTTTTTTGCAAAGCTGGTAATAACAAGTAGCTTAAAACACAAATTTGCTGCACATAATTCGTTGGAATATTTGGAATAAAAAGAGAACTTCATACACTATATATACAAACATTTTATTGTTTTTTTAAATTGTGTAACAGAAATTGCATTGCTGTTTCAATATTTTCAAACATATTTCCCAAACTATGCAGTTTGAACTTACAGGTGCACAAAAATACAAACCTATGACGTTTCAACTTAATATATAACAACAGGTCATATAAACCTGTTAAATGGTTAGTTCAAAAATCACAAAGTTCAAAGTCACTAATTATTTCAAACAAGCAAACATGTATAACAAGAATACCACTGTCTAGAAAACTAAAACAAAAACAAGTACCAGCCAATCTTGGTTATTTAATGATAATAAATACAACTTCAAGAAATACCGGCTGCAAACGAGCATTGTAAATGGTCCTCATAATTAATGCAAACTCTTGTATTTTCCTTAAAAATTTCTTTAATACTCTACTTAATGTTTATGTCCACTATTTGTTTCCTATAATGCTCATATTGTTAAGCAAGTCCCAGTTTCTTCTTGAGCGACTCTGGCATTGGCGGGGGAGGTGGGCGGGGCAGCCCAGTGGCGACCTTGAAGCTGTCATAGATGAACCACTGCAGGGCGGTCAGGGTACCAATCATGATGATCCTGGGCATCAGACCCTTCCACATGCCTGCCAACAGGAACACAAGTGTTAGGATGCAAAATAATCAACTGAGCCCTTGTCAAGTGAAAATGGGTCTTACGCCATATGCACCAATGTAGCTCCAGACTAGCGTGGGCAGTCGCACAATCTGGTCAGGAGCTACTCTGTCCGCTAATGAGACCAGCAGACCTTGCTGGACTTTATAGCGGACAGGATGGCTCCTTACTAAGAAGCAGTAAAAAGTAATCAAGGTTCATTAATTGACAATGTAGCTGTTAGTAAACTAATCCAATCAATACAATAGCAGCTCAAACGTCTCAATCAACTTCACAAAAATTAAAATGTCCAAGTCAATGAAAGAGCTAAATCACAAACAAGGATTTAACCAGAGTTCACCGACTAAGGTATATTTCTGTGCCATGTTTATGACTCAAGCACTCTCCACATACAACCGTTCAAGTTGTTGGTAAGTAGGCCGTCCACCTGAATCTGTGGCCAGGGCCACTTAGCCCAAGAGTTGATCTAAGGAATATGGGGGTGAGGTTTTGGAAAAAGGTTGGAACATTATTTTGTTCAGACAAAATGTAGCAAATTAAAAGCTAAAAATTAAATTAATTTGAAAACATTTTCCCTTGGGGAAAAGAAAACACACTTTAATATATCTTGATATTTAAATGCTGCAGATCAGCAAATACTGGAAATCAAAGTGTAAGAGTACTCATTATTTGAAATTTATTTCAGGAGGGAATTTCACTTGTGAAATGGTAATTGCCTTTGCATATTGATTTTGAGAAAAAGGCAGTACTAATAAGTAGTCAAACCTTTATACAGTCAATGGAAACAACTTCTTAAAAGCTGTTTAAATTGTGTTCAAGTAAATATTTTCCAAAATGTTTGTCCAAGTCAATGAAAGAGCTAAATCACAAACAAGGATTTAACCAGAGTTCACCGACTAAGGTATATTTCTGTGCCATGTTTATGACTCAAGCACTCTCGACATACAACCGGTCAAGTTGCTGGTAAGTAGGCCGTCCACCTGAATCTGTGGACAGGGCCAGTTAACCCGAGAGTGGATCTAAGGAACATGGGGTCAGATATTGGAAATATTACTTAGATAATATACAAACCCTAAGAATGTCACTGACATTTAAGTACTCCATTTTTTTGTAACTGATATCAAGTGTCTCAACCTATGTTATCTTTCAGGATTTTTTAGCCAAAAAACGGCTATATTCCCAATCCCAAAAAGTATACTTTTTCCCCAAAATGTGGCAAAGAATTCCCATTTTTTTTTATCAGTGTCTAATGCTTATTTTATCAAAATTTTAATTCAATTACATTTAACAAAGTATATAAAAATGATTAATATGATTTTGTTCTTTTAATTTGAATTTTTATAAAGAGTTATATCAAATTAGTATTTCCCAAATCAGTGGACTTTTCGCGCGAAGAAAGAACGATTCTGAATTTATTGTCCCAATTTCTTGAAAATGCCGCTAAAATTCCCAATTCCAAAGCCATGGGCTATCTTCCCAAAAAAGTAGAAAAAAACCTGTCTTTTCAACAATCTACAAAGGTAAGAAAAATTTTAACAAAAAAATATCACATTTTTCATGAAGATGGGAATCAATCTGCTAACCTCAATTGAAAATTTGGCAATTGTTAAACCTTGGAAACTGAACTTAAAATTGCATATAACTTTCTTTTTTAAAATGCCAAAGTAATTTACGGACAAGAATCATAGTGAATGTGAATTAAGAAGAAGGATTTTAAACAGAAATGAATATTTCTTGTATGAATTTATATAGGAATTAATATAATAATATTTTTAATGGAAACTCTGACAGGAAATGTGTCTGAGGTAACTGCAAAATAATATTCCACAAAAACAAATTTGCTTACCCATCAAACCAAGGGATTTGGCAACATCCACAAAGTTGCCTGAGGCGTTCTGGTTCAGTTTGGAAACGATGACATCAGCAGGGTGCGAGACGATAGCACAGAATACACCAGCTGAAAAGAAAACAATCCCTCTAGATTGAAGTCTTTATTGTAGATTGTTTGGAGTGTTAAAAATAATAATTTTGCAAGGTCCAGCTGGCCCAGCACAAATACTTTTTATTGTTAATAATGATATAACTAAGTGTCGTGTTTTCTGTACTTTAAGAAAATGTGTTGTTTTGAATAATAGGGATGTGACATGTTTCGTTAACACTATTTTAAATTGAAATTCACATGAATTTCACATAGTAATTGTTCCGCTAGGAGACCACTACAAAAGCATGTCAATAATAAGCTGAAATGCAATATGCATGTCATTCTTGTAGAAAGCGTGAGCCTTCTTATTGCCTAAGGCGTAAGTAAAAACATGTTTGTTTCCGGTTACCCGACAGACCGTGTCGTTTTACCCCCGACTGCAATTTTTTATCAAAAAAATAAAAAAATAAACAAGATCAGTGTTTGTCAGAAACACAATGCACCCTAATGCGCCACTTAGAATTTAAAAAAAAAAAAAAGCAAATTGGTAGAATTGATATCCCCCGCAACATATATTTTGTTTAAGGATGAGTGCAAATCGGACGGATGAACATACTACNGGACAACGCCAAAACAATATCCCTCCGCCTCTGGCGGGGGATAATAATCGAAACCTAAACGCAAAGTGTGACGGAATTTCAGAAGGACAGACGGATGGACAGTGCAATCACTATATGCCCACCTTCGGGGGGCATAAAAATCGCAAGTGGACAACAACGATATTGTTTTACACTATTCAGTCGCGTTTGAGATCGCAAACAGACACGAAGGCTAAGCTGCCATTTTCTTTGGCCATTTTGGAATTCAGCGTAGTGGAAAAAAATCCAATGACGAGGCAAAGTCATATAAATTTATATCAAAAACCTGACTTATTTTAAAAGGTTACTAAATTTTAAACATTATTTCAAATTATTGTAATTTAATTTTCAGTAGTTTTTTTTAAATAATTTAATTATAAAAACCGATCGTTCCCTCGATGCGAAGTTTGACAGCTTCGCGTTCGTTTTTATGTTAACGTTTCCGTGTTTTATTAAAAGAAATCATCACCTCAAGTCTGAAACAGTACTTGATTATCTCAATAAGGTTATTATCTGTAATATCTTGAATTGTTTTGTGCACAAATCTTGAATTGTTTTGTGCACAACTTTCATTTAAATTATTTTAAACATGTTGGTACAAAAAGAGTACGAACATCAAATAATTCCAAACATTTTCGAACCAAAAAATAAATAAAAAATATTTCCCGACCTACCGACCCTCATTTTTTTGAGCTCGTAACCGGAAACATACATGTTTTTTTGTTAGGCCTAATAAAACTTTCTAAAAAAGAGAACATTGGGACGTTATTGTGTAAAAAAGTTGTGTATGGCATAACCGTTAAATGAGGCATCAATTTTGCAAATAGGTTCTCTTATGACATACATTTCAGTTACTGTATACCAATACCAAGTAAAGGGCGTGACCTGACACTGCTTATTACCTAACAGCTGTAGTTTTGAAAATGTTTTGCCATGGTTAGTACTGGATATATATTCTGATTTTGTAAAAAACAGTTGACACTGTTATGGGGGGGGGTTGTTTTTTGAGGAACAAACAATGAATACAATGGAGGGGCGAAAATCCAGACCAAACTTGATCTACTTGCGAAAGTTGGGTAAAATTAAACTATTTTGTAAAAAATATTATTTGCACAGACCATTCACAATTTATTCAACATGAAATAAAATTAACTGGCGTTTAACCGCATACAAGTCTTATTTTCAAACCCTGCGGGAAGATGTTTACTAAGGCAAGCAGTCTCAAATACATGCGATCAAAAGACTCTGCTCTTTTTCTGTTCTTACCAATGTAGCCAGCAACAAAGGTCACCATGAGTTGTTCAGCCTTGTTGCATTCCGCCCTTGNTGTCGTTTTACCCCCGACTGCAATTTTTTTATCAAAAAAATAAATTAATAAAAAAATAAAAAATCGCAAGTGAACAACAACGATATTGTTTTACACTATTCGGTCACGTTTTAGATCGCAAACAGCCTTAAGTTTACACCACGCCGATATCATAGAAAATGGCCGTCTGATCAAGCGTGGTGGCTTGACACGAAGGCTAAGCCGCTTTTTTCTTTGGCCATTTTGGAATTCAGCCTAGTGGAAAAAATCCAATGACGAGGCAAAGTCATATTTATATCAAAAACCTGACTTATTTTAAAAGGTTACTACATTTTAAACATTATTTCAAATTATTGTAATTTAATTTTCGGTAGTTTTTTTAATAATTTAATTATAATTTAATGATCGTTCCCTCGATGCGAAGTTTGACAGCTTCGCGTTCGTTTTTATGTAAACGTTTCCGTGTTTTATTAAATGAAATCGTCACCTCAAGTCTAAAACAGTACTTGATTATGTCAATAAGGTTATTATCTGTAATATCTTGAATTGTTTTGTGCACAACTTTCATTTAAATTATTTTAAACATGTTGGTACAAAATGAGTACGAACATCAAATAATTCCAAACATTTTCGAACCAAAAAATAAATAAAAAAATATTTCCCGACCTACCGACCCTCATTTTTTTGAGCCCGTAACCGGAAACATACATGTTTTTTTGTTAGGCCTAATAAAACTTTCTAAAAAAAGAGAACATTGGGATGTTATTGTGTAAAAAAGTTGTGTATGGCATAACCGTTAAATGAGGCATCAATTTTGCAAATAGGTTCTCTTATGACATACATTTCAGTTACTGTATACCGACACCAAGTAAAGGGCATGACCTGACACTGCTTATTACTTAACAGCTGCAGTTTTGAAAATGTTTTGCCATGGTTAGTACTTGATATATATTCTGATTTTGTAAAACAGTTGACACTGTTATGGGGGGGGGGGGTTGTTTTTTGAGGAACAAACAATGAATGCAATGGAGGGGCGAAAATCCAGACCAAACTTATCTACTTGCGAAAGTTGGGTAAAATTAAACTATTTTGTAAAAAAAATTTTTTGCACAGACCATTCACAATTTATTCAACATGAAATAAAATTAACTGGCATTTCACCGCATACAAGTCTTATTTTCAAACCCTGGGGGAGGATGTTTACTAAGGCAAGCAGTCTGAAATACATGCGATCAAAAGACTGTGCTCTTTTTCTGTTCTTACCAATGTAGCCAGCAACAAAGGTCACCATGAGTTGTTCAGCCTTGTTGCATTCCGCCCTTGGTTTGGGCACAACAAACTTGTAGAGGGCCTCGACCGTCCTCTCAAAGCATGCAAACTTCATCATGGTGTAGGGAATCTGTCGGCTCCACAGTGGCACAATACCCTTGAAGAAGCTGAAGAATAAACAAACATGTCCAACTGCTACAGATGTACTTGAACATTTGACATAATTCAAATGTGGCTTCACTTTTAAAACAGTGTTTGTGTTCACCTTAAAGGCATAAGTGGCAGGGTGCTTTAGATGGGTAAATTTTTGACAATAGGTGAATATTTTATTTAAAGAAAAGCCTGATTACATGTAAATATATGATATAAACATTAATAAAAAGAAATTCGTCCACAAATTAGCCCTAAACTAGAAATCTGTAACAGATACTGATGCCCACACAACACATGTCTCGACATCTAATTTGACACAGACAAATCCAAAACATAGATAATACAATGGACAAAAAGACAAACAGAAATAATTCAGACAAACTGATTGCAGTCTTAATTTCTTTCTTAACCATCCTCCGTTTCTCCTCAATATAATGTTGGTACCAGAAAATGGCATAATTCCAAATCTGACTTTTTGAATATTTTTTTAAATTAAAGAGCAAATTCCCCAAATTAAATACAAACATTATTTTAAAGGACAAAGCATTCATTTGCTTATTAGAATTTAGACTCAATTTAAGACTATGCATGGGTTGATTATTTGATCATTATTCTGGGAAAACTGGGCTTAATGCATGTGCGTAAAGCGTCATCTCAGATTAGCATGTGAAGTCCACACAGACTAATCAGGGACAACACTTTCCACTTTTAGAGAATTTTTTGTTCAAAGGAATAATAAGGATTTTCCACTAAAAGGTAACACAAGAATTTCCTATGATGCAACAGCATCTGCTTTTACATGTATTTAGAATTAATAACAAACAAAATTCAGCCTGAAATTTTTTAAGGAACAGTCACTATTTTTGCTATGTTGTGGCAAACGATACCATTTGAGAGCGAGAACTTTGCAATCAAATTCTTTATTTATACATATTTTCACTCCATATGTAACTAGAGCTTTATCACAGACGTGACTTATACCCCCACATGCTGCATTGACACAGAATATTTTGCATGCTGTCTCACAAAACAAGAAAAAGCTAATTTATGGCATTTTTTAAGAATTATTATGCCATTATCATTTATGGCCATTTTAACATTTGAAGTCTTGAATTCTTTCACATGACACGCCATCCAATGACTGTGAACAAAATTAATGTACAAAGTAATTTTAAAATCTCACAATGAATGACATAGTTATGGCCCGGACAAGCTCATTTATGGCAATTTTTGACCTTTGAACTCAAAGTGTGAACTTGACCTTGGAGATATCGACGTTATTCTTTCGCATGACACACCGTCCAATGATTGTGAACAAATGAGCCAAATGATTTTAAAATCTCACAATGAACGACATAGTTATTTCCTGGACAAGCTCATTTATGGCCATTTTTGACCTTTGAACTCAAAGTGTGACCTTGACCTTGGAGATATCGACGTAATTCTTTTGTGCTACACTACGTCCAATGATGGTAAACAAATGTACCAAATGATTTTAAAATCTCACAACAAACGACATAGTTAAGGGCCGGACAAGAATTTGACCTTTAAACTCAAAGTGTGACCTCAACCTTGGAGATATCGACGTTATTCTTTCGTGTGAAGCACCGTCCAATGATGGTGAACAAATGTACCAAGTCATTTTAAAATCTAACGATAAATGAAATAGTTATGGCCCAGACAAACTTTCGGTTTTAAACGCACTAATTGACCCCCCGGCCTTGTTTTTGACCCGGCATGACCCATATTCATACTTGCCATAGACATCATCCAGATACAACTTCTGCCCAAGTTTGGTGAAGATCGGATAATTTTCGGGACAGCCCCATTACCAATTGGTAATGGGGGTATAACTAGATGAACATGTTTACCCATTCCAGCCTTCTTCTCCCTTGATTCTTGGGAATCCCTCACGCAGTGTTGTGCTCCAGCCAGGCTTTGTCTGGATTCTCACTTTCACAGACTCCATGGGACACAGAGCAATATCAGCAAAGAATTCTGCTGAAGCACTTGCAGCCAGGTACAGGGCGGTTCTCCATTGGTAGGCCTTTTCCTGAATTATGGAATAACATACCAACTGATTACACTTCACAATCATAATAGTATCAGAATTAATTAATTTACACAAGAAACAGAAAAATCATAACTCTTTTCAAAAAAGGATCAACTCTTTCTTAAAACCAGTTCAACGCGGCGACAATGCCTATTGATTTCGCACCGATTGCTCCAAGGCGGTGATCCCAGTTTTGTCATGTTATGTACATGTGTGTGTTGTATAGAAGGGCCCTTGATCTGTGTTTTTTTGGGGCCGAATATCGGCCCCGTCCCCCATGAAAAAAGTATAATGTTTTCCCCTTATCTGGAAAAAAAATCCCCCCCCCCTAACATTTTTTTTTTAGAAAGAAGTGTCTCATGATTATTTATCTCAATTTTATTTCAAGAACATCTATTCAAATATACTTTATTATGAAAAAAGCAATGAATATAGTTCAATCAGTACAAATGTAGTAATAAGAGATTAAGTAAAAAAAATCCCCATAAAAGGGAAAAGCCGCGAAAATTCCCCCTCATGAGGGACCTGGGCCCCTTCCCCTGATGGCCAGAGAGGGCCCTGTATTGTGCATTTGTTTTGTGACTCATTGTTTAGCAATTGATTCCTTTCCACAAATAAAGGAAGTTTTCTTAAAATCTGAAAAGGGGTTACGGAGGAGAAGTCAATAGGAACAAGTGATGTGTTTGTGAAACACTATGTCCCCTTTTGAGCGATTTTGACCCATATATTTGACCTTTGACATTGAAGGATGACCTTGACCTTTCACCACTCAAAATGTGCAGCTCCGTGAGATACACATGCATGCCAAATATCAAGTTGCTATCTTCAATATTGCAAAAGTTATGGCCAATGTTAAAGTTTGTGCAAACCAACTAACTGACAGGGCAAAAAAAATATGTCCCCCAGTATAGACTGGGGGACATAAAAATACTTAACGCACTTCATGCATGCACTAACTGAAGATGGACAACATGGTATCCTAAGAAAACACCCCATGAGCACTATAATATGCTCTGACAGGTGGGCTTAAGAACATTGAGCATAGCAATTTTACAATATGCACATGTCCATCCTATACTTAGATCTTGCATGGAAACAAAGCACAAGACTTTTAGACGGAATGACAAGAGTGTGATTAATAAAATTTTAAGGGTATTTTTACACTTCAGCAAACTCAATTACATCAAAATTAGAATTCTAACATACAGACAAAGCAATACTATATGCTATTACTTTCCTGGAGCACAAAAGACACAGCATTCACAATTGCAATGTCTTTTATAGGGGTAGTTCATAGACATAGTTTAGATATAACATTTTAAACATCACAGTTACCTCTCCAAGAAGGTTGGCATACAAATTCTTGAAGACCTCGTAAAAACCAAATTTACAGAGTCCCTGCGCGGAATAGCCAATTAATGTTGGTGCCCATCCGAGGCTGAGCCCACGCACACCACCTTCAGCTATGGAGACTTTGAACCCATTAACGAGGCTCTTGTATTTGGCTGGATCCACCTGGATTCTACATTTGACGAGATCAAGGGGGACCACTAGGGTGTGGGTAAGTCCACAACTAAGCACACCTCCAACTCCACAGAGTGCAAAGTATTTAGCTGAGCCAAATTCACAGCTGTATTCTAAAACAAAGAGACAAATTAGAAGTAAAACATCAGTAAATTAAATAATCATCATCATCATCATCCGGTGTAAGGGTTGGTATCCATATAGGAATGTCGAAAACCCTGTGTAAAACTCTGTGCTTGCCCGATAAAAAAGTTGTGAAAGTGTGGTGCTGGTTAAAACTATTTACAAAGTGTCAATAGGCTAGTGGCTGGATGAGAGAGCTCCCAGGCTGGCTTGGAACGCCTCTATCGTTGTACAGTCGACGGTCCGAGTTGGGAGGCAGTTCCAATCACTAATGGTGCGTGGGAAGGAGGAGGCCCTGTAGGTGGTGGATGCATCAAAGTTCTGGCTGAAGCGGTGTGAGCCCCTGGTTCTTCTGTCTGAAGGATGGAGTGCTTTTGTTGCCCCAGAGACTTCTACCAGGTGAAGAGGAATTCTGAAGAGCATTGACAGTCTTGCTAGGTATCATCGATGTTGGAGTGAGTGCCAGCGCAAATCTTGCACCATCTTTGTGACACATCCATGCGTACGGTCAGTGTATGCGGAATTCACAAATCTCGCAGCTTTGCGTTGGATCTGTTCGATATTGTGTATCTGGGCCTTGGCTTGAGGTTTGGGATCCAATACTGTGGAAGCATACTCAAGTGTTGGTCTGACCATAGCATACCATTGTAAATTGATTGTAATCATTGTTACTTTATGGCCGATTTAAGCATTTTCATTGCGCATTAAACTTAGTATAAAAGTCTCGTGAAGCGCTCTTAGCAACACAATAAGTATTTGCTTTCCCATTCTTATTTTACGTACCGGTAAATTAAAATTGCCCCATTCCCCAGAAAAAAGCAATAAAAATCTGCAGTCACAGTAACAATTAAAAAAAATATGGTTTGTTGGTATGCATGTGTTAAACATTTAATAAAACATCTTTTATTATTTTATGCATTTATTTAAATAGCATTATAGGGCTAATAGACCAGGTTTGAACGACCCAGGACATGCATGTTACCTTGATGAATGGACTTTATACCTTGTAATTTGTTTAGGAATGTGGTTCTGGGACTTTCACAGCCAGTGAATAATTATAAAAGAAAAAAAAAACTGTTCAAACATAACCACAGGTACTTGAAAATATTTTTTTTGTCCTTATATATATAATAAAAGAAAAGGTATCCAACGATGATTTCACAGGTGTATTTAATAACGCTATGCAACAGCATGAAAGATCGAATAATGCACACAAATGTCGTTGTGGTTGCCAGCAGGAAGCACCAATCTATGATTAAACACCGTTTATTTGATGAAAATCCATCAAGTATGTCCAAAACAGCTTAAAGTTTCACAAATATGTCCCCAAAATCGCAGTGTGTAATTCTTGACGTCCAACTGTCAGTTATGACAGACCGCGAATTTCGGTCGTTTTTTCACAACTGAACAAGAACTTTGTTATAAACTCCACATATGTTACTAAAGATCGATGTATTTCGAAGGAAAATTTAGTTACTGAAAAACGTATGTGGAGTTTATACCGAAGTTCTTGTTTAATTGTGAAAAATCGACCAAAAATCGCCTTCCGTAGTAACTGACATTTGGACGTGGAGAATTACACACTTCGATTTTGGGTTCATATTTGTGAAACTTTTAGCTGTTTTGGACATACTTGGTGGATTTTCATCAAATAAACGGTGTTTAATCATAGATTGATGCTTCCTGCTGACAACCACAACGACATTTGTGTGCATTATTCGATCTTTCATGCTGTTGCATAGCGTTATTAAATACACCGGTGAAATCATCGTTGGATACCTTTTCTTTTATTATATATATAAGGACNCAGTGTTCTGCCGAGGTATAAAACAAGATGGGACAAATGTCTCACAGGTCATGAAAAGTTGGGGACATTTTCTAAACTTGTGAGACACTGAGCAAAAGCAGCAAAAATGATCAAATAATGAATGTATATCATATGCTTATTTACCTCGACATCTGGTACCAATTCATCAGTGGTCTATAGAAGTTTCTCCAACTTTGTTAATGTCAGTTTTCAAAATATTTCAACAAATAAACTAGTCGAGCAGTAAACTTGGTTCATTTTAATTTTCAAACATTTCAACAAATTAACTAGTAAACTGTAACTTAATGTAACTTTATTTACACACTGGGTTGTTTTAGTTAAGTTAAATTGAAGATCTTTCTTTGCTTTGCAGATCTCCAGAATTTCAAAGCCTCTACAAAGTCAAAATCTTTTATTTCACCACTTTCAAGTTTTATTGTCATCAAACTATCAACCCTTTCTCCAGACAAGAACTTTGACATATTGCCGACTCGATAAATCAGCTTGTACAGCATCCTTGTGCTCCTTGCTGTAAGCATGTCTCACAAGAGTAGTCGTCTTAAAATTTGTGTTTTTCGTTGTGAACACATCTTTTTTGTGTTTTATACATATAGTCTTAGAACATGTCATAAATTTGTAATCGCTATCGTACGCGAGCCAACTATGCTTCTTCAACCACGAGCTTTGGAATTTTCGTTCAATTTTTTGGATTTTGTCAAATTAGTGTCAGTGTCATTTTTACCGTCCGGCAATGAAACGGGTGGGGAAGTTAAATTACTAGTAGTAGTAGCACTGCACTCATTACTTGTTATAGCAGCAATCGAAGGATCAACGGCTTTTGCTTGGGAAAAATACGTCAACAATGCTCGAGCTTTCTTTTTCTTCGGAGACGAAGCAGACGCTTCCATTTTAACATTGCGAGCGAATACTCTTCAATGGAGAATAACCTCGAGCACCTTGTTATATTGATTGGCTAAGATTGTCACGCCGAATATAAATACACCGGAAGTATGATTCGTACACATCATTTATTTTTTATATTTTTTTTAAATTTTTTTTTGCATCTGCTTAGCTTTAAGTTGCCACTGTCTGTGTATGCTCTGTAATATTTGTTTACACCTCTTATTAACTTACAAGAATGTTAATGGATATTTTATTGTTTTATAAATGTCTAGAAACAACTTCGTATTTATTTAAACCTTTATTTATTTAAAAGAAATCTAGTGGATATTTTATTTCTTTATTTCTTTTAAAAATATTTGACTTTTAAGCAGACAATTCTAAACTTTTTTAATTACCACATCTGATGTTATAATATCATTCATAATATTTTTATGTATATTTGCCTAATTTAATAACATATTGATCTGAGTCTTTTTCAGCTTTCATATACATGTACTTGTTATCCTTATTCATCATGTTTATAAAGTCGGTTGTACAAGCTGCCCAAGCTTATGTTTGTTGTTATTTCACTCTTGCCGACTCAAAATAAATCTTATCTTATCTTTATCTTATCTTATGATTCGGGATATTTTTATTTTCGCTCCCAAGCTTTTTCGTGTTTTGACGATTCGTTCCCAGACTTTTTGTTTGCGACAAAAATCGCGTCTGGACGTATTTTTTAGCGACATTTGTAAAAAATATGCAAGATTATCGCAATTTCGCGGCCTCGGCAAAACACTGCAAAGGCATAATTTAATGAATTTGATTTGTCATTAAAACCCCGAAGTGCTGAAAATGTACAGAATCTGATATAAATTCTTTAACACTGACAGGCTATATTTATCCATGCTCTAATTAAACTTATGGTGCATGAAATGGGGTAGCAGTTGTAAACAAATCAAGGCTTTCATCCTATTAATGGTTGGGGAATTCAAATAAAAAACATAGCTTCTGTGGGAATGAGTCAGAAATCAATGCACTTTTTCGGCAGATTACAGAGATGCCAACCTTATCAAAGCTTATCGCCAATAGATAGGCTCCACATCAGCTGTCATGTAACCACAGAGAGGCTGCATGCTACTAAATTTCTCCACTACTGGTAGCAGTCAGGAAGTTACAATGTACTGTGATAACACCAAGAATAGAAATAAAAATCGCTCTGTAAAAAGGGGGCTTAATGCATGTGCGTAAAGTGCCGTTCAAGATTAGCCTGTGAAGTCTGCACAGGCTAATCAGGGCTGACACTTTCCGCTTTTATGCTATTTTTTGTTTATAGGAAGACCCTTCTTGACGAAAATCCAGTTTAGGTGTTAAGTGTCGTCCCTGATTAGCCTGTGTGAACTGCACAGGCTAATATGGGACAACACTTTATGCACATGCATTTAACCCCATTTTCTCAGAGAACGTTTCAAATTTGTTGTAAATGCTAAAATATTGAGAG
Organism: Dreissena rostriformis; assembly: GCA_007657795.1. Classification (NCBI taxonomy): domain Eukaryota; kingdom Metazoa; phylum Mollusca; class Bivalvia; order Myida; family Dreissenidae; genus Dreissena; species Dreissena rostriformis. Next base: position 15,993 of record VMBQ01009093.1, read on the forward strand.
AAACTTGGGAATACATGTAATGAATGGGCCAATCAAAATAAAGTTTTAAACAGTTCAACAGCATCACTTTGCAAAATGTTACAGAAAGGCTTTTTTATCATTCTTAATTAAAAGCTTAGATAGTTGGCATTTGAAGTTACTTAAGTCATTGTGCAAAACATGTTTTCCGCATTGATTTTATAGTGTTGTAGGTACTGGAATATAACCATGTACACAATTTATTCAAAGGGAAAGACCAAAATCTGCAAAATGGTTAAAGTCTTTCCGCCCTATTTGAATGATTCCAAATACCCGGTAGAAATATTGCATACAATATGCATTTATATAAAATTTCTAATATGAAAATCATATTGGGGTTTAATCTGTTTCAATTGAAATCTTATAAATAGAGCCATTGTTTCCATATCAGCACTGCACTGTAATTGATATTAACCATCCAGGTAGGAACTCTGCATGTGGAGAAATTGATAAGACCCATCATTTCTTACTGATAGTGCCAATTTCACAGAAGCTCCTTATCTCTATACATACCTGGGGTGCTTTTCATTTAAAAGTGATAAATAACTGCCAATAAAAAACACTACCATTAAAATGGCAATGAACTTTTTTGTTTGTGAATAATAAAAGGAATTGTTGTGAAGATAAAATCTCTCAAGAGAAAAAGAAATGTATTTATAAGCAGTATTGTCTTCCTTTCACATAGAATAATGTACACGATAATTATTTTTTTTTAAACCGGCATCATATTTTAAGATTTTCTATATACAATATAGAAATTTTTATGTAACAGAAAAAGGCTGTTAGTCAGAAATTATAATATTTACTGGAGGAAGAAAAAAAACAACAACATATTATACACACAATTCTTACAATTGCAATCTGTAAAGAATGTCAAAGTGGTTTAAACTATGAAGATGTACATACACTACTCTGATTTTTTTTGAATTTTTTTATAGCCGTTATTGGTCATATTTCCCAGTGTTTAGTTCACCATAGGGGGACAGGTGGATGGGCCCTGATTCAAATGAAGCATTTTAAGACAAAAGGGCAATGATATCTCGTGCGAAACACAGCTAATCGAAACAATACAATCAATCACCACCAAGCTGAAAGGCAGAAACCAAGTCGATGTGATCCAACTAGATTTCGCCAAGGTGTTCGATAAAGTCACCCACCAACGCCTCATACATAAACTAAACTAATACAGAATCAGTGGTAATGCAGCCAGATGGATCCAGTCTTTCCTCAGCAACCGGAAACAGAAGGTTCTGCTAGATGGAGAGATGTTGTCAGAGAAAGACGTTCTATCAGGCGTCCCCCAAGGTACAGTGCTTGGACCCTTACTCTTCCTGACGAACAGTAACGACCTCCCTGACTGTATCACCTAAACCGATACAAAGCTGTTCGCTGATGACAGCATACTTCTCCATTAAATCAGGAACCAACAAGACGCTGACTGCCCCCAGAAGGACCTTACAGCGCTTGAAGAGTGGGAGAAAAAATGGCAAATGTCATTTCATCCGGAGAAGTGTACTGTCATCAGAGTATCCACCAACAGAAGAAGTGTGATTAACACCATATACACACTCCATGGCCAAGTCTTGCAGACCACAGACAGCAGTAAATACATAGGTGTCACTTTGTGAAGATCTGAGCTGGCAGAAGCATGTGGACATCACAACAACCAAAGCTAACAGAACCCTGGGATTTATCCGACGCAACCTTGGCGATTGCAGCAAAGAGGTGAAGATCACTGCCTACACAGCTATGGTCAGACCAACACTTGAATATTCATCCACAGTATGGGATCCCAAACCTCAAGCCAAGGCCCATATACACAATCTCGAACAGGTCCAACGCAAAGCTGCAAGATTTGTGAATTCTGCCTACACTGACCGTACGCCAGGATGCATCACAAAGATGGTGCAAGAATTGGGCTGGCAGTCACTCCAACATCGGCGCTACATAGCAAGACAGTCAATGCTCTTCAGAATCCATCATCACCTGGTAGAAGTCTCTGGGGCAACAGAAGCACTTCAGACAGACGAACCAGGGGCTCACACCGCTTCATCCAGAACTTGGATGCATCCACCACCTACAGGGCCTCCTTCTTCCCACGCACCATTAGCGATTGGAACCGCCTCCCAACTCGGACCACCGACTGTACAACGATAGAGGCGTTCCAAGCCAGCCTGGGAGCCCTCTCATCCAGCCACTAGTCCATTGACACTTTGTAAATAGTTTTAACCAGCACCACACTTTCACAACTTTTTTATCGGGCAAGCACAGAGTTTTAGACAGGGTTTTCAACATTCCTATATGGATTCCAACCCTTACACCGGATGATGATGATGATGATGATCTTTAATTGTTGCATGATTACAAGTTTATATTCTACTTTGTTAATCCAATAATTTGTAACGAATGCTAACCTTTATTACAAATCAAGGATTTTTCAAGGTAAAAACCTTATGAATCAATTAATTAAGCAGCGCATTTGTCATTTTTTGGCAGGAGTGTTTGCACTATGAGCACTAGTTTACCAGCTATCCCAGGACAAATGTGTGGGTTGATTAACTGGCTACTGTGAGGAGTGTGTGCACTATGAGCACTAGTTAACCAGCNGCAATAAAAATGATATGAACCGTCATCTCGGACAATGTGGCCTAATGCATATGTATATGCGTAAAGAATCGTTCCAGATTAATCAGGCTAATAACTTTTCATTCATCGTTTTTTATCAATTTTTGTTTTATCCTGTTTGATTATGTAACATGTATTTTATTCATCGTCTAATGTATATCAAATAAATAAATAAAATATTGTACAGAGTCCTTTATAATACATTGAGGCCGTTTTGACCAAAAATAAAACTGACAATGGGGCCGTTTTGACCAAAGTGGGACCGTTTTGACTAGATTCGACTAGGGGACGTTTTGACTAGGGGCCGTTTTGACTAGCTTCCGAGTAATGTCAATCCAAAATGGCAGCCTTGAACTTGAGCAGGCTCATATCGGTATTTAATTATTTATTTATTTGCATTTGTGTCGTGTGATATAAAAAGCCTCAAGTTAAATCTATTAGACAAGTTTATATTCAAAACATGATTTAATTATGTAGCAAAATACATTATAATTTATACGTATACCTGAGGTATCGGGTCGTTTCGCCCTAATACCTGTTCGCCCAAAGTCACCCTAAGTCGTTTCGCCCTGGGTCGTTTCTCCCTTACAAGTGTGTCGTTTCGCAGATTGTGATATAATACTATGTTTTTTTGTTTTTGTTTTTCGATCTGAATTGTATTTGTTAAACATAACATGAAACGAAGACACACATTTGATTATTGCGCAATTATCCGTTTGATTGTAATTGCAATTCACGGAAACATTATTATTCTTGTTGGTTTTCACACGTTTAAGCTACTTAATAAGAAGAATCAAGCCAATGATTGGACTACAATGATTGTGTAAGAGACTATTAAAACACCTTTCAATAGAAAATAGCGTGAACATTTATATTTTGTGGACCTGTCATACCAGTCAACTACAGGCTTTAAAAGGCTTTAATCCATTGATATTTTATGGGTTTGTGTTGAAAATAAATAAAAAATGAATAATAGTTATATAAAAAAAACTTAGTTATGTGCTTCTTATTATCCCCTTATCCCCAAACATCATTGTTAAAGTTCAAAAGGAAGTATTAATTCAGCTTGAAACAAGCTAAAGATAAATCCTTTTGTTACCCGATCAACGATTTGAATGGCGCTGTATAATTATATAAAAACTAGGGCGAAATGACCCAGGTCGTTTCGGGAATAAGGGCAAAACTACCCAGGGCGAAGGGGTATTAGGGCGAAACAACTCAGGGGTGAACAGGCATTAGGCGTAAAAAAATATTGTTTGTTTCCGGTGGCCCGACCCTACCTAATTTTTTTTGCCGCCGGTCGTAATCTTTTTTGAGCCCAAAATTCGAAAAAAATCGGACCGCGCATTTTTCGGAGCCGCTCAATAAACTTTCCATTAATTCGGTCCAAATTATGAGAAACATGTAAGGAAACATGTATCTAAACAATTTAAAATCATTTCAAACAATTATTTGACCTCTAGTATGAGAAAACCGAAGCCGTAATTCGGCGATTTTCTATTTGTCATCGGTTTTCGCGACCCTGTTTTTTGTTGGAAACAGGCATCTTTTCAATTAATATAGCTAGCTCTATCTAAAACAAAACATCTTAGACAAAATAGTTGGCTATCTCATGTTTTCTTAACAAATGGTGGCTAGTCAGGACTCCGGTACAATGTACAATTTAATATGAAAGGGAGGTAATTCAAAACAGCCATTGCCTCATTGCTTTAATAGTAATATGTGGTTACATTTGTCAGAGTCAGTGATTTTATAAGTGATAATCAACAGATTTACCTGAAAATCTGACCTGGTTTGAGAACTTAAATTAAGCGGATTTATTTGTGTACATCACATTAGGTTTGCCTACTCATATTTATCATCTTTGCCCAACGTATTACATGACTGATTCCATCTACATTGAAGTCTTTGGCTATGAAGAATATGATGTTTTACATGACGGTTTTGTCTTTAATATCTTAAAATGTATCCTCTAAAGAGAATAGCTAATGAGCTGGAAAAATTCTTCTTTAACTTTATAAAACACTGTAATGTATAAACTATAAGCTATTGAACGTGATTTAACCCTTTAAAACACATAGTTATACAACAAGCTAAAAATTCCCCTTTTCAAGCAAAACGACGCGAAATTCCCCTACTGAAGGGCCCCGCCACCTTTTCCCTCAACCTGAAAATAAAACACTGATACAGATGTACACAAAAAATGAGAAGAAGATGCACCATGTACGACATTTTCTTAAAAAAAAAATGTTTTAAATAAAATTATTTGCGTACCTACCTACCATAATTTTTTTGGCCATGTCAGTGGAAACAAACACTTTTTTTTGTAAGGCCTTAGGGCGAAACGACCCGAATTCTCAGTAAAACGTTCAAGGTTTTGTAACCAAATGTGATCATAACCAAAGTAACCTTTCCCTAATTAATTTTTGTCCATCATTTGACATTGAAGGGACGGTCTTTGCAAAACTGGCCGAAAAAGCTGGTCATCCTGACAGGCTTTTTAAAAAGATGTCATCCAAACCAAAAATTGCCAGTAGGAAAAAGACATGTGCATGTTAAAATTACATCATTTATTTTGTTCTGCAAAGTGCTTTAAAACATAACATTAATCATCTTCAAGATGGTAAAGGATATCGATAATGTTTTGATTATTTGGTATTTTTTCGATTGCATTTTTTGGAACAAGTTTTATATTTGGCCGGGCACCCATATCAACATTTCCAGAAAACATTTCGGTGACAATTATAGTTTTGTCATTTGCTATTTTATGACTTGTTGTAGCCAAAGGCATTGGCCGGCTGTCGGCGAAGTTTGAGCACCACAGTCTCATGCAAGGCACAGGTAAGTATTTGTTGTTGCAAGATACATGTAGTAACCAGTAATTAAAACTACTACATGTTTATTTATTGGGACTTAACCCTTTGAGCGCTGGAACCGGATTTTAAAGACCTTTGCAAACAGTTTGCATCCAGATGAGACGCCACATAATGTGGCGTCTCATCTGGATCCAAACCGTTTGCTATTCTGATAGTATTCTTTGAAAAAAATTCAAGAAAATGCTAATTTTAGAAATTCAGCAGACGACATTTTAGCAGACGACAAATTTCCCAGCATGCAAAGGGTTAAGATGCAAAATGATGCTAAGACTTATGAAGATTATAAACCACAATGTGTATTTAGTGGAAAGAAAAAATTGCTTTAGATCTTGAGACTTGTATTATAATAAATCGATTGATTTTAACTGTTCAACAATTGACCATTTGGTTATTCAATTTGACAATGAAGGATATATTTGAAAATTGTGGGTTTTAAAAATGAAGTGGTTAAGAACGGGTGCACGCTTATTTGGCCTCAGTGAACAACCGTGGGTGATTTGGACAAGCCTTACCCTAACCCCTAAGTTAACACTAAACCCTTGGTCCAGAAACTGAATCCAGGCCTTTTTCTGTCTATTTTGGGAAAAAGTACCTAGCAAAATGGGGATTTTTCGAGTCGTGAAATCTTCCAAATGGGGAAGAATTTTCATCGACAAAGCATTATTTGGGCATTGGGTTTTACAGCCATTTTGGATAAAAATCATATAAATTATGGTATATTTTGAAGGTTGTTTAAAAAATAAAATTGAGCTATAGATTCTAATAATCATAAGTCATAAGACACTTCTTACTTCTTTCTNAAATATGTTCCCAGCTTTGAGAGTTTAAACTTGTATTTTACTACGAAAAGCTCCCATGGAACTTCACAAATGATATTTCCCGGAAGACTTTTTCATAACAAAAAGTGTTGAATGTATACACATGAACATAGAAATACATTATGGCAACTAATTGTATCAATTTAATACGTGTTAAGCAGCTAAATGAATGACCGGGAAGGTTTTAGCACGTTTCAATTAAATATATATTTTAAGTTATTGACGGTATTTCAATTTGGAACGTTTTTTTATTCTTATACTTGAATTTTATTTTGTAGTTTTTTACACACGGGTATTCAAAAAGAAAATAAATACATTTTATCAATTAAAAAAAGGTTAAAAGTTCAACACAAAATAAATTAATAAAGGAATGAACGAACGAACCAATAAACAAACGCACGAATACACGAACGAACGAACAAACATACGGAGGACTAAATGCATGGATAAATAAATAAACAAATGAACGAACGAACGAACGACGGATGAAGGAATGAATGAAGTAATTAATTAATGCATGAATGAATGAATGAATGAACGAACGAACGAACAAACGGACGGACGGAGGACTGATTGAATGAATTTATAAATAAATAAATAAATACATGAATGAAAGAACGAACGAAGGAACAAACGAACAAACGATTAAACGAACGAACGAGCGCAAGAACGAGCGCACGAACGAACGGACGGACGGACGAAGGACTGAATGAATAAATAAATAAATAAATAATAAATAAATAAATAACTAAATAAACGAATAAATGAATGAATGAATGCATGAATGAATGAATAAATGAATGAAAGAACAAACGAATGAATGAATGTATGAATGAATGAATGAATGAATGAATGAATGCATGAATGAAGTGTATTTAGTGGATAGAAAAAATTGCTTTAGATCTTGAGACTTGTATTATAATAAATCAATTGATTTTTACTGTTCAACAATTGACCAGTTGGTTATTCAATTTGACAATGAATGATAAATTTGAAAATTTTGGGTTTTAATAATGAAGTGGTTAAGAACCGGTGCACGCTTATTTGGCCTCAGTGAACAACCGTGGGTGATTTGGACAAGCCTTACCCCTTACCCCTAAGTTAACACTAAACCCTTGGTCCAGAAACTGAATCGGTCAAGGTTTCACAGAAACTTACCAAGGTGTAATGAGCTGGAGGCAGAATAAGCCTGATCATTCTAAAAAAGCTCCTTGGACAAACACCCTTTAACAAACAGAAAAGAAGAATGGTGCCTTTTATGCAACTGGTAAATTTTCCTATATTGTTTTCTTGTTTGTGAGTTATCAGGGCTATTTTTCACGCCTGTAACTTTATGCTACAGAGCATGACAGTGCGAGACTCTCTCAACATGGCCATGGATGAGGAGATTGCCAGGGACCCAAAGGTGTTCCTCATGGGAGAGGAGGTCGCAGAATACGACGGGGCCTATAAGGTAGCATAGAAACAGAGCCTATACAATGCAGAGTATGGTAGTCTAGTTTTTTCCATCTTAAGTATGGGCTGAATACGGGTTATGTCCTCTTCCCCAAAATTTATTTTAAATGTTGCAATTTTCTTTAAATAACTTATCGCAATTAAAATTGCTCATGATATTTATAACGCAAGATTTGTAAAAACATGTAGTGTTTAATAAATGAAAATTGTCATTCTTTCTATTATTGTATATAATATATTATCCAAAATGTGATACATCTACTATTTACGGACTGCTTCGTAAGATACAAGTCCTTGACTAGTATCAGTAACTTAAAGCAGAAAATGTATGTAGACTACAAACTGGACTAACCATTTATCACTTTCACATGAGTCTTGTGTTTCCAGCTAGCTCAGCTGGTAGAGCGCTGGACAACACATCCAGGGATTGTTGGTTCCTGACCTTTGTTGGGATTGGTCATTAACCCTNTTTGCAAAGGCCTTCAAAATTCGGTTCCAGCACTGAAAGGGTTAAATCATTTCTATTACCCCCTACCTCTTATACCTTAATGGTGCGAAGGTTTACTGACCACTGTGATTTGAAGGAAATCATATTGACAACTGTAAACGATTCAAATACACAAACATATTTGTTTTGCTGTTTCAGGTGTCAAAGAATCTCTGGAGGAAATATGGCAATGACAGGATTAAGGACACTCCTATCACGGAGGTAATCAGTTCACGGTCAGGTTTATAGATGGACACTCCTATCACGGAGGTAATCAGTTCACAGTCAGGTTTATACTCCTATCAAGGAGGTAATCAGTTCACAGTCAGGTTTATACTCCTATCACGGAGGTAATCAGTTCACAGTCAGGTTTATTAATTTGCCTGTTTTGAAGCTAGAATAAGGACACTCGCTCAACCTGCATTGCAGTTACAATTTATGCCTTTGATAAGCTTGCTCTGCTATGCTTGGGGCCTTAGATGTTTCTGCTGTTTTTAGTCAGAATAAGATCATTAGATTTCCGTGCTATGAAGCTGAAGTTAGGGCCTTAGATAGACCAATCTAACAGACAAAATAAGAAGGGTAACGCTCCGGTTTAGTAAACGTGTAACATCTCCATATCACCGTTTCTAATACAGGTATTCCACTGAAACTTTACACGTGTGTTCAAGGTCATTGTGTGAGGTCACTGACCAAGTTCCATTTCTCTGACCTGCAATTTAGCAGAGTTATGACCCTTTCTGTACTAAAGAAAATTGGTTAACGTGATCATGCAACATCTCCATATCACTGTTTCTACTACAGGCATTCAATTGAAACTTCACATATGTTTTCAGGGTCATAAGGTGAGGTAACTGACCAAATTCCATAACTCTGACCTGCTGTTTAACAGAATTATGCCCCTTTTTAAAATTGGTTAAGGCAAACATGCAAAATCTCCATTATTTGAATTATTTATCTTTCCGTTTAGCTTCAGTTAACTTTAAAAGCTGCTTACCATCCAGCCATTTAATTAATTATATGCAAAAAGATTATTTAAAAGCAGGGCTATGATTTATCCTATCGGATTTCCGCATTTTGAATGTCAAGATGGTTGTGCAAATAGTGATTAACTCTGATGAATCTATTCGTTAAGAAGACATTTTTAATCTCAGAAAGGGTATAAGGGTATTTTCCTCTCCTGCGGTGTTTGCAAAACAACACCCCCAAAGTAAACTCCTAAAAGCATGATTTTTTGTTTGGTTGATCTAACTGACATTCACAAACATGTATTTAGCAATATGTTAAAAAAACACTATATGAGCCTGGCTCTGTAAAAACATGGCTTTAAGTATGTGCGTAAAGTGTTGTCCCAGATTAGCCTGTGCAGTCAACACAGGCTAATCAGATACGACTTTTTCTGCCTAAAACAGAATTTTGCTAAGAAGAGACTTACTCTAAAGAAAAAAAATACAATAAAAGCAGAAAGTGTAGTCTCTGATTAGCCTGTGAGGATTGCACAGGCTAATCTGGGACGACACTATGCAAATGCATTAAGCCCTGTTAACCCAAAGCGAGGCTCATTTTATACCTGATAACCAATGTTTCAGATGGGTTTTGCTGGAATTGCGGTTGGTGCAGCCATGGTAAGTTGCCATATTGAAGATTGTAACTGTAATCATTATGATTCAAATGTTGGCTGTAACACAAATAGAAAAGGATCGTCTGCCCATAGTACATTGCCGACGAACATTTTGAAAGGCGGGCAGTGAAATTTAAGATCACCAGACTTACTGTCTGTTTATTTTTGCTTCCCAAGATTGTAACACTTGTGCAATTTTCATATCAAAATTTACGGTTACCTGTACCAGTGAATTTTGGACATTATCTGATTTTTGTTCAACTTTTGTAACAATCACAAGTTAATAACACTGCACCATTGTTAAATTGCAAGTTAACCCATTACCAGTCAGCCAATGAGAAAGTGTATGCAAATAATTGGCAATTATTGCATATATTAATAACATGTCAAGCATCGCACTTTAAATTAAAATTTATATCTTCTAGTGTCTGTTAATAAAGAAAGTATTCAAAATTATTACATTTCATGATTAATTTTTAACCAGGTTTTCCGAAGGAAAAAACTGGTTATTAAATTGGCGAATGCGGGCGGGTGGGCGGAACAAGCTTGTCCGGGCCAAAACTATGTCTTTCATTGTCAGATTTTAAAATCATTTGACACATTTGTTCACCATCATTGGACGGTGTGTCGCGNATTAAACAAAAGCCTGTGTATGGTCTTTTCTGTGTTGGCACTTTATACATGTTCGGAAACTGGTGTTTCTTAGGAAATGCCTTAAATGTCTGTGTTCATGTTTTTCAGGCGGGTCTCCGACCAATCTGTGAATTTATGACTTTCAACTTCTCTATGCAGGCTATAGATCATGTAAGAACTTCTGTTATATGTGTCGTGTTCTGAGAAAACTGGGCAGAATGCTTGTGCGTCAATTGTCATCCCAGATTAGCCTGTGCAGTCCGCACAGGCTAATCAGGGACGACAATTTCCGCTTGTATGGAATTTTTCGTTTAAATGATGTCTCTTCTTAGCGAAAATCCAGTTTAGGCGGAAAGTGTCGTCCCTGATTAGCTGTTAGGACTGCACATGCTAATCTGGGAAGACACTTTACGCACATGCATTTTGTTCAGTTTTCTCAGAACACGCCACATGTTATCTTTGTGACAAACTTGAAATCTAAATTGTTGTTCTCATGTTTGATTCAATAGTACTAATTGAAAACTAATTGTCTATTGTCAAGTAGAAAATTGGCAATTTCATCTGGTGCCAAGATTTTTATTACATGAAATTTAATATAGATGTGTGTTATGGCTAAGAAAACATGTGTTTTTTTTTAATCGTATATTATAGCTTTGTATGGTGACTTTGATTTGATTGCTAAAATATTAAATGCACAATTTTATTATTTAGTGCAAGTTTTGTTGTTGTCAAAACCAAATAAAAATTCTTGAAGATAATAGTTCTATAACAAGTGATTGTTTTTAAATAATTGTATTTCAGGTTATTAACTCGGCAGCTAAAACCTACTACATGTCAGCTGGGACTGTGAGTACACATGTGATGACAAAGTGTCATAAACAGGGGTGGAATAGTCCTCTTTTATTGAGCCTCATTTTGAGAAAACTGAGCTTATTGCATGAGCATAAAGTGTCATCCAAGATAAGGCTGTGCAGTCTGCACACCCTAATCAGGGACAACACTTTCCGCCCGGACTTGATTTTTGTTAAGAAGAAACTTCCTTTAAATGAATTTTTCCTGGTTTTCCCAGACCCCTGCTCATTTGTTTCTTTTGAACATTTATAATGTTACCATATCTCCCAATCTCTCTTTCAGCTTGACAAGATAACAACCTCAACAAATTTAAACGTGCTATTTCTTGCTCTAAATGCACTCTGTTCAAATTAAAACCAAAAGATCAGATCATCTTAATTTCATGTCAGTGAAAAGGAAAAGAGAATGACATTCCACTATGTTAAATGCTTTCACATGTTAGGAATCTACTTGCTCCCTATTCCACGCAGGTTCCTGTTCCGATTGTGTTTCGTGGCCCTAATGGCGCTGCGCTAGGTGTTGCCGCCCAGCATTCTCAGTGTTTCGCAGCCTGGTACAGCCACTGCCCCGGTCTCAAGGTCGTCTCCCCTTACTCCAGCGAGGACTGCAAGGGGCTCCTCAAGTCTGCCATTAGGGACCCAAACCCAGGTATGGTAGTCCACACTGGCCCTAATTTTAGAAGTTGTATGGGAGAATGTGACATAATAAGTTTTCTTGAAATTATATTAATTTGTATGAGAACATGTCCTCATGCACCCTGTATATAATGTGAATTGAGCAATGTTAATAAATTGTGTCGTGTTCTGAGAAAACTGGGCATAATGTTTGTGAGTAAATTGTCATCCCAGATTAGCCTGTGCAGTCCGCACAGGCTAATCAGGGACGACAATTTCCCCTTTTATGGAATTTTTCGTTTAAATAAAGTCTCTTCTTAGCAAAAATCCAATTGAGGCGGAAAGTGTCATCCCTGATTAGCCTGTGCAGACTGCGCAGGCTAATCTGAGATGACACTAAACGCAAATGCATTTTGCCCAGTTTTCTCATAACGCGACACAATTAAGCTAATTGAACGAGGTATATTGCTGTGCACTTATCTGTAGGTGGGTTAGATTGTTGATCTGTAGACCATTTAGATTCCGCATGATATCTTGATAAAGCTTAAACTTACCAGCATCAAAATAGGTATGTGGGTTACTTGGGAGGGAAGGAAGATGCCTGTTGATTTTGAGATTAATTGGTGGAGGGGTTTAGGTTACAGAGTCTTGTAAAATGAAATTAAATTTACAGGATAGTCATTTTTAGCTCACCTAAAGTGATGGTGAGCCTTTTGTCCGACTCCATAGTGCCTCGTCAACATTTACCTGCCATGTGATGGGACTTTTTTTCATGTTACATCTACTGTTAAACCTTGTGAACACTACCTGCTAAGTTTCTTGTGGTCTCAGGTGAACGCCTTATAGTGTTTGACTCTCTTGTTTTAAGTCTGATAGATACCAGAGTGGTCAGCTTTGCAAAACCGCGAGATTACTGGTTCTGTTCTCATCCCAGCTACATTAATTGTGAAGAGATTGATCATGCAATTATTTGTACAGCCATTCTACCCCTACCTCTGATTTAGCTTTGGTTGCCTGCCCTTGTTCTTTCAATACTTTGTGTTCTGTGGACTCTAAGAAAATCTTTGAGCCAGCTATAAATATTTAGGGTCCATTGGCTAGTGGGCCCCTGCTGATATCAATTCCTGCTGTAAAGCTTGAAACTTACATTATTTAAGAGCCACACTCTGGGAAAATGTGGCTAGCCACACTCTGGGAAAATGTGGCTAGCCACACTCTGGGCAAATGTGGCTAGCCACACTCTGGGAAAATGTGGCTAGCCACACTCTGGGAAAATAGGGCTAGCCACACTCTGGGAAAATAGGGCTAGCCACACTCTGGGAAAATAGGGCTAGCCACACTCTGGGAAAATAGGGNGTGCCTGGAGAATGAGATCATGTATGGTACCCTGCCTTCCTATTTCAGTTGTGTGCCTGGAGAATGAGATCATGTATGGTACCCTGCCTTCCTATTTCAGTTGTGTGCCTGGAGAATGAGATCATGTATGGTACCCTGCCTTCCTATTTCAGTTGTGTGCCTGGAGAATGAGATCATGTATGGTACCCTGCCTTCCTATTTCAGTTGTGTGCCTGGAGAATGAGATCATGTATGGTACCCTGCCTTCCTATTTCAGTTGTGTGCCTGGAGAATGAGATCATGTATGGTACCCTGCCTTCCTATTTCAGTTGTGTGCCTGGAGAATGAGATCATGTATGGTACCCTGCCTTCCTATTTCAGTTGTGTGCCTGGAGAATGAGATCATGTATGGTACCCTGCCTTCCTATTTCAGTTGTGTGCCTGGAGAATGAGATCATGTATGGTACCCTGCCTTCCTATTTCAGTTGTGTGCCTGGAGAATGAGATCATGTATGGTACCCTGCCTTCCTATTTCAGTTGTGTGCCTGGAGAATGAGATCATGTATGGTACCCTGCCTTCCTATTTCAGTTGTGTGCCTGGAGAATGAGATCATGTATGGTACCCTGCCTTCCTATTTCAGTTGTGTGCCTGGAGAATGAGATCATGTATGGTACCCTGCCTTCCTATTTCAGTTGTGTGCCTGGAGAATGAGATCATGTATGGTACCCTGCCTTCCTATTTCAGTTGTGTGCCTGGAGAATGAGATCATGTATGGTACCCTGCCTTCCTATTTCAGTTGTGTGCCTGGAGAATGAGATCATGTATGGTACCCTGCCTTCCTATTTCAGTTGTGTGCCTGGAGAATGAGATCATGTATGGTACCCTGCCTTCCTATTTCAGTTGTGTGCCTGGAGAATGAGATCATGTATGGTACCCTGCCTTCCTATTTCAGTTGTGTGCCTGGAGAATGAGATCATGTATGGTACCCTGCCTTCCTATTTCAGTTGTGTGCCTGGAGAATGAGATCATGTATGGTACCCTGCCTTCCTATTTCAGTTGTGTGCCTGGAGAATGAGATCATGTATGGTACCCTGCCTTCCTATTTCAGTTGTGTGCCTGGAGAATGAGATCATGTATGGTACCCTGCCTTCCTATTTCAGTTGTGTGCCTGGAGAATGAGATCATGTATGGTACCCTGCCTTCCTATTTCAGTTGTGTGCCTGGAGAATGAGATCATGTATGGTACCCTGCCTTCCTATTTCAGTTGTGTGCCTGGAGAATGAGATCATGTATGGTACCCTGCCTTCCTATTTCAGTTGTGTGCCTGGAGAATGAGATCATGTATGGTACCCTGCCTTCCTATTTCAGTTGTGTGCCTGGAGAATGAGATCATGTATGGTACCCTGCCTTCCTATTTCAGTTGTGTGCCTGGAGAATGAGATCATGTATGGTACCCTGCCTTCCTATTTCAGTTGTGTGCCTGGAGAATGAGATCATGTATGGTACCCTGCCTTCCTATTTCAGTTGTGTGCCTGGAGAATGAGATCATGTATGGTACCCTGCCTTCCTATTTCAGTTGTGTGCCTGGAGAATGAGATCATGTATGGTACCCTGCCTTCCTATTTCAGTTGTGTGCCTGGAGAATGAGATCATGTATGGTACCCTGCCTTCCTATTTCAGTTGTGTGCCTGGAGAATGAGATCATGTATGGTACCCTGCCTTCCTATTTCAGTTGTGTGCCTGGAGAATGAGATCATGTATGGTACCCTGCCTTCCTATTTCAGTTGTGTGCCTGGAGAATGAGATCATGTATGGTACCCTGCCTTCCTATTTCAGTTGTGTGCCTGGAGAATGAGATCATGTATGGTACCCTGCCTTCCTATTTCAGTTGTGTGCCTGGAGAATGAGATCATGTATGGTACCCTGCCTTCCTATTTCAGTTGTGTGCCTGGAGAATGAGATCATGTATGGTACCCTGCCTTCCTATTTCAGTTGTGTGCCTGGAGAATGAGATCATGTATGGTACCCTGCCTTCCTATTTCAGTTGTGTGCCTGGAGAATGAGATCATGTATGGTACCCTGCCTTCCTATTTCAGTTGTGTGCCTGGAGAATGAGATCATGTATGGTACCCTGCCTTCCTATTTCAGTTGTGTGCCTGGAGAATGAGATCATGTATGGTACCCTGCCTTCCTATTTCAGTTGTGTGCCTGGAGAATGAGATCATGTATGGTACCCTGCCTTCCTATTTCAGTTGTGTGCCTGGAGAATGAGATCATGTATGGTACCCTGCCTTCCTATTTCAGTTGTGTGCCTGGAGAATGAGATCATGTATGGTACCCTGCCTTCCTATTTCAGTTGTGTGCCTGGAGAATGAGATCATGTATGGTACCCTGCCTTCCTATTTCAGTTGTGTGCCTGGAGAATGAGATCATGTATGGTACCCTGCCTTCCTATTTCAGTTGTGTGCCTGGAGAATGAGATCATGTATGGTACCCTGCCTTCCTATTTCAGTTGTGTGCCTGGAGAATGAGATCATGTATGGTACCCTGCCTTCCTATTTCAGTTGTGTGCCTGGAGAATGAGATCATGTATGGTACCCTGCCTTCCTATTTCAGTTGTGTGCCTGGAGAATGAGATCATGTATGGTACCCTGCCTTCCTATTTCAGTTGTGTGCCTGGAGAATGAGATCATGTATGGTACCCTGCCTTCCTATTTCAGTTGTGTGCCTGGAGAATGAGATCATGTATGGTACCCTGCCTTCCTATTTCAGTTGTGTGCCTGGAGAATGAGATCATGTATGGTACCCTGCCTTCCTATTTCAGTTGTGTGCCTGGAGAATGAGATCATGTATGGTACCCTGCCTTCCTATTTCAGTTGTGTGCCTGGAGAATGAGATCATGTATGGTACCCTGCCTTCCTATTTCAGTTGTGTGCCTGGAGAATGAGATCATGTATGGTACCCTGCCTTCCTATTTCAGTTGTGTGCCTGGAGAATGAGATCATGTATGGTACCCTGCCTTCCTATTTCAGTTGTGTGCCTGGAGAATGAGATCATGTATGGTACCCTGCCTTCCTATTTCAGTTGTGTGCCTGGAGAATGAGATCATGTATGGTACCCTGCCTTCCTATTTCAGTTGTGTGCCTGGAGAATGAGATCATGTATGGTACCCTGCCTTCCTATTTCAGTTGTGTGCCTGGAGAATGAGATCATGTATGGTACCCTGCCTTCCTATTTCAGTTGTGTGCCTGGAGAATGAGATCATGTATGGTACCCTGCCTTCCTATTTCAGTTGTGTGCCTGGAGAATGAGATCATGTATGGTACCCTGCCTTCCTATTTCAGTTGTGTGCCTGGAGAATGAGATCATGTATGGTACCCTGCCTTCCTATTTCAGTTGTGTGCCTGGAGAATGAGATCATGTATGGTACCCTGCCTTCCTATTTCAGTTGTGTGCCTGGAGAATGAGATCATGTATGGTACCCTGCCTTCCTATTTCAGTTGTGTGCCTGGAGAATGAGATCATGTATGGTACCCTGCCTTCCTATTTCAGTTGTGTGCCTGGAGAATGAGATCATGTATGGTACCCTGCCTTCCTATTTCAGTTGTGTGCCTGGAGAATGAGATCATGTATGGTACCCTGCCTTCCTATTTCAGTTGTGTGCCTGGAGAATGAGATCATGTATGGTACCCTGCCTTCCTATTTCAGTTGTGTGCCTGGAGAATGAGATCATGTATGGTACCCTGCCTTCCTATTTCAGTTGTGTGCCTGGAGAATGAGATCATATACGGTAACCTGCCTTCATATATCAGTTGTGTGCCTGGAGAATGAGATCATGTATGGTACCCTGCCTTCCTATTTCAGTTGTGCGCCTGGAGAATGACATAATGTATGGTACCCTGCCTTCATATTTCAGTTGTGTGCCTGGAGAATGAGATCATGTATGGTACCCTGCCTTCCTATTTCAATTGTGTGCCTGGAGAATGAGATCATGTACGGTAACCTGCCTTTCTATTTCAGTTGTGTGCCTGGAGAATATGATCATATACGGTAACCTGCCTTCCTATTACAATTGTTAGCCTGGAGAATGAGATCATGTATGGTACCCTGCCTTTCTATTTCAGTTGTGTGCCTGGAGAATATGATCATATACGGTACCCTGCCTTCCTATTTCAGTTATGTGCCTGGAGAATGAGAACATATATGGTACCCTGCCTTCTTATTTCAATTGTGTGCCTGAAGAATGAGATCATATACGGTACCCAGCCTTCCTATTTCAGTTGTGTGCCTGGAGAATGAGATCATGTACGGGGTGCAGTTTGAGATGTCAGACCAGGCCCTGGACAAGGAATTCCTCATTCCCATCGGAAAGGCTAAAATAGAGCGTGCAGGTAAGCCAACTTTGTGTGGATACCAGTTTTGGAAGTAAATCAGCAGCCTTGGAAAAGTACGCAAGGACTCAACTTCATGATAACTTACCATTTAATAAGAACAATTAAAGCAGACTGACATTATTGTTATAAAGAAATCTGCTCATTTCAATTCATAATGTGAAGAAAGTCTATTGCCATTTGACAGATTGGCATTGCTTTCAGTCCCACATCTTCTAGCCGTTCCTGTCATATCACATAATTGTCATCACAATCACTGGATCCAAATATCATCTAGTATTGGTGTGATGAATTGCTAACCCTTTGCATGCTGGGAAATGTGTCATCTGCTTAAATGTCGTCTGCTGAATTTCTAAAATTAGCATTTTCTTCGTTTTTTTTTCAAAAGNGCGATAAACTCCACAGTTTTCATCCGATTTTTTTCAAACTTTCAGTGTCTTTATATTTATGAGGACTCGAACCCTATTGAAAATGGGTGTCGTCCGTCCGTGCGTGCATTAGACTTTTTCTTGTTTACGCGATAAACTCCACAGTTTTCATCCAATTCTTTCCAAACTTTTTCAGTTTTCAGTGTCTTTATATTAATGAGGACTCGAACACTATTGAAAATGTGTTACATCAGAGTAAAAAGTCCAGAATGATCTCCCCTTGAATTTGTAACGTAACAGCGTATGCATATTGTTTATTCCTATAACATACAATGTAACAATATGATAGTAATTTAATTACAGATAAATATTAATAATATGATAGGAATTATAAATTTAATTAATCATGTATGCTTAGATGTTTTAAAAGTGTGAGAAAATGTTAAAAGTTATTGTAATTAATGATAAATCTTATATCATAGCAATTATATAAAGAAAATATTTGAATATTAGGAACAATAATAACATAAATGAAATTCGGAAATATAGTAGCAAATCTTTATGATATATTTGCCATGAGTATAGGATTTTCTTGCATGTAGAAACATGACATACAGTCGAAACTGAAAACAGCGGTCAGTCAAGGGA